>CM077150.1:44575489-44819283 GCA_039583875.1 Platanthera guangdongensis | reverse complement strand
CCAAGAAAGCTTCAGACTTCGCCACGGTTCTCAAAACTGGGCCAATCTCTGATGGCCTCACTTTTGTTGATATACTGTCACCCCATCCCCACTAATCACATGGCTAAAAATACCACCTTCTCGAGCCAGAACTCGCACTTCGAGAACTTTGCATAAAGTGGTTCTCCCTCAACACTTGCAAGACTACCCTCAAGTGAGTCTCATGCTCCACCTCCGATTTGGAATATACCAAGATGTCATCAATAAAGACAACTACAAAAGAGTCCAAGTATTTCCGAAACACTCGATTCATTGTTGGGTACATTGGTTCTAATGTACCTGATTTGAAGAAATTTCACCCTACTCAATGATATACATCAAAATGTATTTGATGTATTTTGAGTTTACTTGTGCAGGTTAAGTATTTGCAGGAAAGATGAAAAAGTTTCTAAGTTCATGTGTCGACACCCAGGAGGGAAGTGTCGACACTTAAGAAGACTTGTGTCGACACCCAGACAAGCAGTGTCAACATTGGAGTGTTTGTGTCGACACCAGGGATGCAGAGTCGACACCAGACAGAAAGTGTCGACACAAGGAGCTGTGTCGACATTCAATGAAGAAAAGTGCAGTGAAGCAGTGTCGACACTTAGCAGTTGTGTCGACCACTCAGAAGAACTGTGTCTACATCAGAAAGTGTCGACACTTGGAAGATGTGTCGACACTCAACAAAAGTCAGCAGAGTCTAAGTATAAGTGTCGAACCCAGAGCAATGTGTCGACACACAGTAGAAGACTCAGTACTTGAAGAAAGTGTCGACACAAGAAAGAATGTGTCGACACTCAGCAGAAGACTCAACACTTGAAGAAAGTGTCGACACAAGTAGCTGTGTCGACACTTAACAAAGTTCAAACAAAATTCTAAGTACAAGTGTCGACACTAAGGGAAAGTGTCGACACTCAGCCAGAGTCTCAACAGAAGAAGAATGTGTCGACACATGGAGCAGTGTCGACACTCAGCAAGTATCAACACAGAAGGATGTGTCGACACCAAGAACATGTGTCGACACTGAACAGTTCAACACATGAAGATGTGTCGACACAAAGTAGATGTGTCGACACTTACAAGAATTCGACAAAATACTGAAGTACAAGGACTTGTGTCGACACATGTATCAGTGTCGACACATGAAGAAGAAGCTGTGTCGAGAAGTGCATTCTACAACACAAGAAGTTGTGTCGACACCTTGTAGGCTTGTGTCGACACTTAGTCAACTTGTGTCGACACTTAGTCTATAAGTGTGACATTTAAAGACAGACAGTCTCGACACTTTCAGAAAGTTAAGATTTTTCAAGAACTGACTGGATGACATGACAGCTGCCATTCAGCCGGTCTACTGCACCTGTCAGAGTTGTCAGAAATCTGTTATGAACCGGACCAGCCGGTTATCATGAAGAAGGCCTATAAATAGGCTTAAACTGTCTACAGAAACAGATGATTGAACACAAGTTTCAAGTGATCAATATACAAAGAAGATCTAGCTATTACTTGAAGAATCTAGTGAAGATCTAAGAAGTTGGAGAGAGAGCTCCATCCAAGAAGACAGCCTTTGGAAAGGCTGAGAAAAAGGGTTCAGATTTGTTCTGAATTTTAAGTAGCAGAGATCAAGGATCAACTGCAGAGGAGATCAATCTTATTGTGTTCTACATTCAAGTAGCTTTGAAGAAGTCAAGTCAGTTTGATGTCAGCTGAGTTCTTCCAATAACTCATCAAGAAACTCACAAACTCTTCTCTCTTTTCTCTGAGTTGTAGAGATTACATTTTGTATTCATATTTTCTTGTAGGATCCTTAGAGATCTGAGTTTGTAAGCTTGTAATTATAAAAGCTGAGTGTAGGGTTTGAGTGCCTGAGTGTAGGAGATTTGAATCTATAAGTGTAGGCATGTTGTGGCTGAGTGTAGGCCTTGGTGGCTGAGTGTAGGTTTTGTGAAGAAGCTGAGTTGTAGGGTCTTGGGCCTGAGCTTGTAGGAACCTGATTGGGGCTCTGAGTGTAAGATCTGAGAATCTGAGATAGTGGTGGAGTTTGGCCGAATCTAGTATACTACTAGATAGGCGAAGGGGGAAAGTGGATGTACCCAAATATTGGGGACCACTATAAACCTGTGTGTTCACTGTGTGTATGTTCTTACTTAGACAGAAATCTGAAACACCTAGTGTCTTCTATAGCTTTGTCAAACAAATTCAGAATGAACTAGATAGTACAGTGGTCAAAATAAGAAGTGACCATGGTACTGAATTTCAGTCTGATAGTATGGCAAAACTATGTGAAGAATTTGAGATATTTCAAGAGTTTTCTTCACCAAGGACACCTCAGCAAAATGACATTGCTGAGAGGAAGAATAGAACCTTGATTGAGGCTGGTAGGACACTATTAAGTGATACATCACTACCAGAATATTTCTGGGTTGAGGCAGTGAATACTGCATGCCATGTAATTAATAGGGCTACCATAACTAAAAAGCCACAACAAGACCCCCTATGAGCTTGTGAAAGGCAGAAAGAAAACCAAACCTATCCTACTTCAGGATCTTTTGTTGTAAGTGTTTTATACTTAACAATGGAAATTCTTACTTGACTAAGTTTGCTGCCAAGTCCCAAGAGGGAATTTTTGTTGGGAACAGCAACAATAGTAAGGCTTATAGAGTGTACAACTTGTCTACACAAGTTGTAGAAGAGTCTGTACATGTAGTATTTGATGAAACTAGACTTATTAACAATGAGTTGTCTAGTAGTATATGCAGCTCCACATGTATAACAAAGAAGATGGACAAGCTCACTATAGAAGAAGAACCTACTGCAAGACAGCAAGTAGAAGATAGTGGCTGTTGTCCAGGGGGAGTACTACATGTACCTAATGCAGATGAAGTTCAAGGAAGTGCAGCAAGATGAAGAAACTGAAGAAGTTCAACCTGAAGTCAGGATGCCTCCAGCCAATAGGCATCTAGAGATCATCCAGCAGAACAAATCATTGGTGATCCAAGACAAGGGGTACAAACAAGGAGCAGAAATTGAATGCAGTGCACTTCTCAGTTTTCTATCTCAAGTTGAACCAAAGAAATTTGAAGAAGTCATCCTAGACCCTCATTGTATTGAGGCAATGCAAGAAGAGCTGAATCAGTTCAAGAGATGCAAGGTCTGGGAACTTGTTCCTAAACAAAAGACCACAACATAATTGGAACCAAGTGAATCTTTAGGAACAAGATGGATGAACATGGAGTCATCATTAAGAACAAAGCAAGATTGGTTGCTAAAGGATATAGGCAGGAAGAAGGTATTGACTTTGATCAAACCTTTGCTCCAGTAGCCAGAGACTGAAAGCCATAAGGATGTTCCTGGTCTATGCAACCTTTCAAGGATTTAAAGTTTACCAAATGGATGTAAAGTCAGCCTTTCTGAATGGTAATCTAAAATAGGAAGTCTATGTGGAATAGCCATCAGGTTTTGTTGATTCAACTCAACATAATCATGTCTATAGACTTAGGAAAGCATTGTATGGGTTAAAGTAAGCCCGTAGGGCTTGTATGAAACCATGTCTAGTTTCCTCATTGAGAATAAGTTCACAAGGGGGAAAATAGACAATACTCTATTCCTTAGGGAATCCAGAGGCAAAGTAATACTAGTCCAAATATATGTAGATGACATAATATTTGGGTCTACTGAAAGTAGTATTTGCAAAAAGTTTGCAAAACTAATGCAAGGAAAATTTAAAATGAGTAGTATGGGGGAACTTAAGTTCTTCTTGGGTCTCCAAGTTAGACAGACTGAGAATGGTTTATCCATATGCCAGTCTAAGTTCACCCTAAAACTCATAAGGAAGTATGGTATGGATTCATCCAGTACCATGAAAACTCCTATGGGGTCAAGTATGTCTCTTAGCAAAGATGATGCAGGGAAACCTGTAGATGAAACTTTGTATAGAGGGATAGTTGGCTCCCTACTCTATTTGACTGCAAGTAGACCAGATATCATGTATGCTACATGTGTCTGTGCTAGGTATCAAGCATGTCCTAAGGAGTCTCATTTGACAGCAGTCAAGAGGATATTGAGATATCTAAAGGGCACTCCTTATCTAGGCCTCTGGTACCCTAGGAATGGGGATTTTGAACTAACAGGTTATTCAGATGCAGACTTTGCAGGATGCAAAGAAGACAGAAAAAGCACAACTGGAACCTGTCAATTCCTAGGTGGAAGACTGATTTCATGGAGTAGCAAGAAGCAAACAAGTGTGGCTATCTCCACTGCAGAGTCAGAATATGTGGCTGCAGGAAGTTGTTGTGCTCAACTTCTATGGATACAACATCAGCTTGAGGACTATGGAATTCAGGTAAGTAGAACTCCACTCTTTTGTGATTCTACTAGTGTTATATCAATTGCAAACAATCCTGTTTCTCATAGTAGAACTAAACATATTGAAATAAAATATCATTTTCTTAGAGAACATGTAGAAAAAGAAGATATTTTACTGGAATATGTTTAGAACAGATAATCAATTAGCTGATATGTATACTAAGCCATTAGAAGAAACTAAGTTCAATAGGTTTAAAATTGAACTAGGTATGATAAACTTAGAATAAGTTTATAGAAATGGCTAAGTAAAAAGGTGTCGACACACAGAGATATCTGTGTCGACACAGAAAAGTAGTGTCGACACTTCAGAAAAAAGGTGTCGACACATCTAGGAAGTTGGTGTCGACACTTCAGAAAATTAGTGTCGACACATGACAAGTAGGTGTCGACACATCCAAGGTGGTGTCGACACTTAGGCTTTACTCAGTATTATCTAAGTAAAGTCTCGACTGAATGTCGAGTTGAGTGGTGTCGACACATATATTTTGTTGACTAAACTTGTGTCGACACATAGGTGTCGAGACATTATAAGTCTGTGTCGACACTTTTCCACAGTGTCGACACAACTTAAGATAGTTAACCGCCTTTTCATCTTCAAACCTAGAAAGGTATAAATAGAATTTCTCCATTGTCTGTCGACACGCTCACAAAGTTTCGAGACCAAACTTGTGTGTCGACACCTCTCTTCTCTCCAGTCAAATTCTTCAAACCCTAATGGCGCCAAAGCTCGAGGAGAACGTCAATGAAGGCTACGAACTGGTGCGACAAGCATTTGACGAAGCAGAACAGGAAATCAAGGATGTAGTAACCCTAGTTGCAGACTCAGGGTTAGAATTTCTTGTTTCTGAGCCGACTAAGATCTGGAAGAAAGAAGTACTGGAATTCCTGAATGGAGCTAAAGTAGACGAATCTGGATTCAAGATCAAGTCCAGGGTCCATGGAGAAAAAGTGAAGGTCTCTCCCAAAAGTTTAAGAAAGGTCCTAAATCTACCAAGGACAAAAGAAGAGGATGAAGTAACTGCTTCTAAGACCAGAGAAGCATTGACATGGTGTGGTCTAGATTCCAAACTGAAAATTGGATCTGTATTCAATAGGAAGAGGATGAACAGCCAGGGTAAATTTCTATCAGAAATTGTTGGAAAAGTAATCTTAAGCAAACCTGGAGGGCATGACAGGGTATCTGCCCATATGTTCAATCTCATGACCAGGATAATCTTCAGCCTAAAAACTGATTGGTCTGTAGTAGTCTTTGAAAAGATCAAGGAGAGTCTGAAGAAGCCCAACTTGGGTAGGATCTTAAGTCTATACCTTGCTGGTAGTATACCAGAAGTTATGAGTCAAGCTGCTGGCAGTAAGATCAACCATATGAGAAAATGGACTTGAGGATATTCTCTAGATGGGACAGGTTTTGTCTAAGAGATGCCAACTCCTGAGAAATAACTTCTGAGAAAGTAACACCTCTAAAGAAGAAGAAGAAAACTGCCCCAGTGGCTCAGGTTTCATCTAGCAGCTCTGATAGTGAAGAGCAAGTTGTCTTTACTCCAGAAGAGGATGTAGAAGAAAATGCTGGGAAGTCTCCAGCTCAACAAGATGCTGCAGAGAGGCAGGGGGAGCTACCATCAGCTAGCCCCATACACCAGGATCAAATCCAGGGGGAGCCTCTAGTTGTGGAAGAGTCAACTCCTCTTGAAAGTGGAAAGAGCCCCACATCATCCTTGAGGTAATCACTGAGCTTAATGCTTTAGATTTCTCTATAGAGGATAATGTATTGTCTGTTCCTTAAATAATGTTAATCAGCAAACTCAGATTGATAATCAAGTCTCAGATGTTGTCATGGAGGACACATCTGTTGCAGCTCAAATAGTATCTGATCCAGTGATAGATGAACCAAGAGTATCTCCAGCTCATTCTCCACAAGAATATACAATGAAGATCTCTTTCTCAACCTAGATCAAACAGACCTTGACAAGGAAAATACTGCTGCTGAAGGGGAGAATGCTCCAGTTGAGTGGGAGCAAGTGCAAATTCTGGAAGAACCTGCAAGGCAAGAACCTGAGAAGCCCAAAGAAGTTGAGGAGCTACCTAAGGAGAGGGTAGACATAGCCAGCACCTCAGCATCTGAAGATGAGGAGGCAGCAAGGGCAAAGAAAAGAAAATTCCAAGTATTCAAAAGAAGAAGTCAGAATTATAAGAAGGCTTTGCAAACTATTGCTCCACAGCCTATCTCAACCAGCACCATCTGTAGATTATAGTTCTCTCATGGTTGCTATGCAAATAAAACTGGATGAGCACAGGAAAGCCATAGAAACATATGTGGATGAGGGTCATAAGTCTCTACAATTTGACCTAGCTCAGGATATAAGTCTATAAGATTTGAAATGAATCTAAATAAGAAGAAATGACAGACTGCTTCCACAAAGGAGGGAATGCAGTGGTATACTTGACAACTCATCAAGAGAAAATAAAAGCTCAAGTAGATGACATTGCACTGAAGCAAGGTTATGTTCTTGAGAATCAAATCAGAATGAATGACAACTTACAGCTTCCCACAATGTTATTGTCACAGAGATGAAGAACATAGCTACTGGACTGACTACTTCTAATGCTACTGCTAAGGCAGAGTTTGATAAAGCCTTGCAAAAGAGTTTAACTGCTGTTACAACTGCAATTCAAGACTCTCAGAAGTTGATAACTGACAAACTCCAAAGGTTGAAACCTTTCTTTAAAGATGGAGTCAACTATTTGGATAACCAAGTGAGATTTCAGAAAGATGATGTCAGAGATCACATAGAAAGAGAAGTCATAAAGGGGGAGAGGGTGTTAGTCAAAGCCAGCTCTGATCATGTCAAGTGGATATCTAATTCTATCAGAGCAACTCTTGGATATCCTCCTTTATGTGATGATGACAATGTTGCAGAATCTGGGATACATCCTGCATATCTAGGAGGGAGCAACCTGAAGTGGCTCAAGTCATCTACCCTCCTCCAGATTTTGATATGGTTCAAGCTGACATACAGTCCATGTATAGCCCACCTGGGGGAAAGGACAATGTCATCATTGAAAAGGTGGTTCAGCCAGTATCTGAGGCTATGCAAGAAGCTCTGCAGAAAGAAAAAGAAGTCAGACTGTCTAAGAAGAGGTTCAGAGAGCAAGCTGAACTAAGACCAGATTTGAGCAGTGGAGCCCCACTTCAAGAAACATTATCTTAACTGCATGGAAAGCTGCAAAAGATAATATACAAGACAGAAACAAGTGTTTTCTGAATTGGAATGGAGAAAGCATGAGACAAGGCAAGAAGCCATAGTCCAATATAGAAGAAAGGCAAAGATGGAAAGCTACCTCCTACTGCTCAGGAGCCTAGCAAGTACTTTCTCAAGCCTTATCACTACTTTGAAAGGCAAAAGATTAAAGCTGAAGAGCAAAGAAAAAGGATATGAAAGGCAAGAAGCCTGCTGATACTGAAATTGCTGAAGCCCTGTTCAAGCCAAGATACAGTCTGGAAAAGGGATAGTGATCAAAGATGCTGATCAAAAATAGCATAGAAATTTTCTTAAGTTTACTATGTAATCTTTTGATGTTAAACATTCTGTAAACTTTAGAATTATGAATATGAAAAGCTGTTAGAACAATGTGTTGTGTGATAAATTTGCTGTGTGATAAATTTATTTCATAATTGTTCTGAGATTATGTCTATGTATACATGTTTGATTGATACATGTTTATGTTTGCCCTGTTATATATTCCTGCTATACATCATGTTATGATTTTATTCTGTATGGTGTGTATCATTGACTAAGGGTTATGACTTCTCCAAATAGGGGGAGATTGTTGGGTACATTGGTTCTAATGTACCTGATTTGAAGAAGCCTCACCCTACTCAATGATATACATCAAAATGTATTTGATGTATTTTTGAGTTTACTTGTGCAGGTTAAGTATTTGCAGGAAAGATGAAAAAGTTTCTAAGTTCATGTGTCGACACCCAGGAGGAAAGTGTCGACACTTAAGAAGACTTGTGTCGACACCCAGACAAGCAGTGTCGACACTTGGAGTGTTTGTGTCGACACCAGGGATGCAGAGTCGACACCAGACAGAAAGTGTCGACACAAGGAGCTGTGTCGACACTCATGAAGAAAAGTGCAGTGAAGCAGTGTCGACACTTAGCAGTTGTGTCGACACTCAGAAGAACTGTGTCTACATCAGAAAGTGTCGACACTTGGAAGATGTGTCGACACTCAACAAAAGTCAGCAAAGTCTAAGTATAAGTGTCGACACCCAGAGCAATGTGTCGACACACAGTAGAAGACTCAGTACTTGAAGAAAGTGTCGACACAAGAAAGAATATGTCGACACTCAGCAGAAGACTCAACACTTGAAGAAAGTGTCGACACAAGGAGCTGTGTCGACACTTAACAAAGTTCAACAAAAATTCTAAGTACAAGTGTCGACACTAAGGGAAAGTGTCGACACTCAGCCAGAGTCTCAACAGAAGAAGAATGTGTCGACACATGGAGCAGTGTCGACACTCAGCAAGTATCAACACAGAAGGCATGTGTCGACACCAAGAACATGTGTCGACACTGAACAAGTTCAACACATGAAAATGTGTCGACACAAATGAGATGTGTCGACACTTATAAGAATTCGACAAAATACTGAAGTACAAGAACTTGTGTCGACACACTGTATCAGTGTCGACACATGAAGAAGAAGCTGTGTCGAGAAGTGCATTCTACAACACAAGGAGTTGTGTCGACACCTTGTAGGCTTGTGTCGACACTTAGTCAACTTGTGTCGACACTTAGTCTATAAGTGTCGACATTTAAAGACAGACAGTCTCGACACTTTCAGACAGTTACAGATTTTTCAAGAACTGACTGGATGACATGACAGCTGTCATTCCAGCCGGTCTACTGCACCTGTCAGAGTTGTCAGAAATCTGTTATGAACCGAACCAGCCGGTTACCATGAAAAACGCCTATAAATAGGCTTAAACTGTCTACAGAAACAGATGATTGAACACAAGTTCAAGTGATTAATATACAAAGAAAATCTACCTATTCCTTGAATAATCTAGTGAAGATCTAAGAAGTTGGAGAGAGAGAGGGAGCTCTATCCAAGAAGACAGCCTTTGGAACCAGGCTGAGAAGAAGGGTTCAGATTTATTCTGAATCTTAAGTAGCAGAGATCAATGATCAACTGCAGAGGAGATCAATCTTATTGTGTTCTACATTCAAGTAGCTTTGAAGAAAGCCAAGTCAGTTTGATCTCAGCTGAGTTCTTCCAAGAACTCATCAAGAAACTCACAACTCTTCTCTCTTTTCTCTGAGTTGTAGAGATTACATTTTGTATTCATATTTTCTTGTAGGATCCTTAGGGATCTGAGTTTGTAAGCCTGTAATTATAAAGGCTGAGTGTAGGGCTTGAGTGCCAGAGTGTAGGAGATTTGAATCTCTAAGTGTAGGCCTGTTGTGGTTGAGTGTAGACCTTGGTGGCTGAGTGTAGGCTTTGTGAAGAAGCTGAGTGTAGTCTTTGTGAAGAAGCTGAGTTGTAGGGCCTTGGGCCTGAGCTGTAGGAACCTGATTTGGGGTTCTGAGTGTAAGATCTAAGGATCTGAGATAGTGGAGGAGTTTGGCCGAATCTAGTACACTACTAGATAGGCGAAGGGGGAAAGTGGATGTACCCAAACATTGAGGAACCACTATAAACCTGTGTGTTCACTGTGTGTATGTGGTTTGTTGTGATTGCTGTTTGTTTGCTTGGTAAAAATAGTTATAACTCTGAGAATTAATCTGAATTCTGCCTAAAAAGTTAAAAAGATTTAAGTCACCTATTCACCCCCCTCTAGGTGATTAGGTACAATATCTTTCATTCATCAAATCCATGAATACGGATGGTGCGTTCGTCAGCCCGAACGGCATCACCGAGAACTCAAAGTGACCATACCTCGTACCAAACGTTGTTTTGGGTATGTCCTCGTCTCGAATTCACAACTGATAGTATCCTGACTTTAAGTCCAACTTTGAATACACCACCAACCCCACCAGCTGGTCAAACAGGTCGTCAATCCGAGGAATCAGATACTTATTCTTGACAGTCAGGTTATTCAACTCTCGGTAGTCTATGCACAGCCGCATACTACCGTCTTTCTTCTTTACGAACAACACCGGCGCGCTCCACGGTGAAGAACTGGGTCTGATATACTCCTGCTCAAACAGTTCCTGTAACTGTGCCTTGAGCTCAGCCAACTCCTTCGGTGCTATCGTAAACGAAGGACGTGACACCGGTCGTGCCTCTGGTACCAACTCAATTGAGAAATCGATCTCCGGATGAGGAGGTGCCCTAGGAAGATCTTCAGAAAACACATCCTCAAACTCTGCCACCACTGGCACTTCCCCAAGTGATAACCTGGAAAGGCGAACCTCCAATAGTGCTACAAGCGCTACTCCACCCTGATTAACTGCCCGCGCCAACTGCAAGGCCGAAATCAGAGAACAGGCCACTCCATTAAGGCCCTCAAACTTGACCTCCGTCTGCCCTTCGCTTCTCAGAGTCACCACCTTGTATAGGCAATCAGTACTGGCACGTTGCTCCGCTAGCCAGTCCATTCCCAAAATCACATCAAACTCGACTAACGGTAGGACCGTTGCTATCAACACGAAGTCAACTCCGCCTAGCTCCCAACAAATGCGTCCTTTCTTCCCGGTGGTCATGAATGACACATTGGGCATGCGCACCTTCAGCTTCGCGTCCACCGAAAATGATTCAACTCCAATCCTCCGAATGAAGCTTTCCGCAAGAAAGGATTGTGACGCTCCCGTATCAAACAACACCCTAGTGGGGTATCCTGCTACTAACACAAAGCCTAAAATATAGACATCAATCATAACGGTCTAAAAGCATGAAGCACAAGGTTAAACTTAAACTTCCTCATACCTGTCACCACATCGGGTTAGCGGATCGCTTCCTGCTGTCCAAGGTTGCAGGCCCTTGGTTGCACTGGTTGGAACCGAGAAGCGCTAGACTCCGTCATCTTCCCTTTCTCTGCGGCACTGGGGCCGGAGCGCACAGTTTGCTCCTGCCTTGCCTCCTGCTCCGCACCTCCTTGGTTACAAAAACGAGCAATGTGCCCCACCTTACCATAGTTGAAGCACGTCGGTGGCCCCTTAGAGTGAGACCCTCCAGACGTCTACTTACTTTTCTCACCGGACTTGTTCGGGTGAGGCTTCCTCCTCCATCTATTCCCTTCCGACTTTCCTTGGTATTGAGAAGGCTTCCCCTCTCCTTGCTTGGGCGCAAAACCCTTTGACGTTGGCTTCGCTCTAAATCACTGTCCTACGTCCTGGCCGCCTCAACCAACTCATTGAAACCGGCTCTCTTCATGGCAATGAGGGGTTGCCTTAGATTCTCCATCAGCCCCTGATAGAAGAGGTTATCACTCTCCTCATCGTCCGCCATGGTCATCCCCGCGTAACGACCCAAACGAGTGAACTCCTGAACATACTCGTCCACCTTCTTATCTCGCTTCATCAAGTGCAGAAATTGCCTCTGAAGGGCCAACCTTGTTGAAACACGCATGTACTTCTTTAGGAAAGCATCCCCAAATTCTTACTTGGACGGGGTGCGTCCAGAAAATTGACGGCCGCTATGGCTCACCCACGACAACTTTGCGTCTCCCTCCAACATGAAGGCCGCAAACTCAGATTTCTTCTCCTCTGGCATCTCTGCCGCCCTCAAAAGATCTTGCATCCGTGCCCACCAATCCTCCGCATCGGTCAGTGTACCGACTCCTTTGAACGTCGGGGGATAGAAGCTCAAAAAATACTTCATCTGCCGGTCTCCATGCCCGACAACCACCCTTTCTGCCAAAGGCTCTACTCATCTGGCTTCTCCGCCTGGCACGGCCGTCGCCGTATCTGGTGTAGCAGGGGTTGCTACCTGAGCTATCGCTGCAGCTTAGGTTGCCACCATTGCTTCAGCTAGCATGCGACAGAAGTCGGCCGGGTTTACACCCATGCCTAAAGGACCTTCAGTAGTGGCGCTGCTTGTTGAAAGCTCTTCTCTTGGCCTTGACGTACCCGCCTCGTTGCTTGCACTCTTAAGAAAAGCAAGAAAACAAGGAATCAATCTCTAATCACAAGACTCAAGCATAAGGACACTCACGGTCTCGCATTACTCTTATGTGGATAACTTCTATACGCACCGACCTTGAATCCAACCTTGCTCTGATACCAAATTGTAACACCTCCCCTGTAATGACCGTATAATATGGGTCCGGTCGGGGCCCCACAACATACAGACGCTACAGCTTTAGTATTATACGATGATATAACTACCCAAACTCAAAACTCATAAGCAAAACACAGCGGAAACATCAACCAAGACTAGAAGTTATCTACATCCATAAGCGTCTCGAAACGGCCTTACGGCCTTACAACAAAAGAGAGTCCAAATCTCCAACAATACATAAACATCAAAGTGCATAGTCACGCCTAAGCTACCTCGGCATGCAAGCCGGAAGTCAACAACATCAAACATACAAAAACACAAAAGTAAAGCCATTACAAGGATGGTAACACTTCATGAGGCTTAGGCCTTTCTGGCCGACGAGCTAGCTCCTGCTTGCGATCGTTGCCCTGTAAAATTTAGTTGTAACGTGGGTCAGCAAAGGCTGACCTCGAACTGTGTAACAAACACATCTCCTCCCGGCCGCCCCTAACGGACCCCGGGGTACACCTCCAACCTGCAAGTCAGCACTTCGTATACAATATACAAAAACAAGTATAGCACTAATGAACAGGCTTGGATGTCTCAAACAACATGCACATACTCTACTGTTGAGCATATAAATAAAAGGGGCCTACTATGCAGCATGAATGCAAAACTCGGGCTTCACCCAAGACACCCTAATGCGTATGCATCTAGCACATCATCGCATCATCTGGGTACTCATCATTTCCTCATTGGCATTAAGTCGCAAACAAAGGGGGCATTGCAATTCCCCCAGCGACATGCAAGCCGCCACACGGAACTCTTGCCAAGGCCCCACCCGCTCATGGTCTTAGACCCAGGCTTGCCTGCAAGCTCTGACTTCTCATGTCAGGATTCCGTCTAACACACTGAACGATTCTAAGAAGCCTTGCTGGACCCCACCCGCTCATGGCCTCATTGCCCGGGCTTGCCCCATGCTTGACATTCTCGTCAGTCTCACAGAAGGGACTAGTCTCGTCGGGACACTCTCCACACATGACCTGCACGTCACGGGATAGCCAGCCGACCATGGAGACAAAGTAACGCCTTAGCACATTACAATCCAAAAACCATTCCCACCTTAATCCATCATTCGTACTGCAAGGTCCTCGCGCACCAAGAAAACTATCTACCGCCAATACAGAGCTAACCTTGTCCACCAAGGAAACCATATACTGTCATTGAGGAGCTAACCTTGTCCGGTTCCGACTACACGTACTCACTCGAGAGAAGGGGAAAAACATCACAAACATCACAAACGACATCTTGTCGCAATGGATCTCTACGAATCTTTAAAGCTCGTATGCAACATCACCAAATCGGACTAACGGTCGCGACAACGACTTCACCCACCATGCCTAATCCACTAACGGAGCGGATCTCTAATGCAAAAACATGCCGGTGACAGACTCAATCGACCCGGAGGTTCCTCTTGAACCTTGGCGAGCCAAAGCCCTCACATTTGAGAGTTTGTTGCCTAAAAACTAGAAAGTAAAAGATTCTAAACATGCATCCTAAAACCAAGAGCAGAAGTGTCGTTACTTTCCGACCTCTCTTCCTAGCCATGGCAACTTAGCCGAATGAAAACCTTCGCAACGGTCTTGACTCCACGGATCTGGACTCGGCTCACGATTTGGAGCACCGAAGCTTCTCCGGCAGTCGGATCTCTCCTTCACCTCCTTCCTTGCTCTCCCTTCTCTCTAGATCTTGGAAAGAGAGTGTTTGAAGAAGAATCAGGATTTCTATACCCTATTCCCGGACTTAACTCAGCAAGGGAAACCCTGGACCATCAGATCCCAAAAGAAGGAGATGAACGGCCACGATCCGAACTGAAAATCAAAACACATGGGCCAAACACAGCTTGTGACACGCCCGTGTTCAATGTCGTGTTCCCCAATCGACGCTGAAACTGTCGCACCCAAAGCACGACACGGGCTCTGAACACGCCAGTGTCAGAGCTGACACGCTCGTGTCATGCAGTACACGCCCATGTGCCTGGGAGTGTTCCTCCATCGACACAGGTCCAAACACAAGCCGAGAAGGACACGGGTACCTGATACGCCCGTGTCCAACTCGAACACGCCTGGGCTCCAGGCCGTGTTCAATCCCTTTACACGGCCCGGCTCACAACCCGAGAAGGACACGGCCTGGGACACGCCTGTGTCTCAAGCCGTGTTCGAAGTCTCGACAATCGTCGACTGCCTCTTCGTCGACTTCGCAGAAAAATTCGTCAAACACGCTTGACACGGCCTTGGACACGCGTGTGTCCCAGGCCGTGTTCACTGTCTTGACACATCGTCGAGCGCAGTTTGTCGACCACCCGGGCTCTCGACAAACCCGGCACGACACGTCCATGGACACGCCCGTGTCCTAGGCCGTGTTCCCTATCTCGACACATCGTCGAGCGAAAATCATCGATTTCCCGGGCTCTCCACGAACCCGGCACGACACGGCCATGGACACGCCCGTGTCCTAGGCCGTGTGACCCTTACCAAGACCCAATCTTAGCTCTCGACGCTGCTCGTCCTTTTTTCGAATTTTTGGGGCGTTACAGCAAAAAGTTCATGTCTCAAGAGATGTAACCTTCAATGAACATTGCACATGGGACTGGGATAAAAATCAACCAAATGTAGAGGATCAGATCAAGTCAAAGCCACTCTCAACAACTGATGATGATCAACCTTCCAGTCAAGAGGATACAGATTATGTCATCAATCAGATGCCTCTCAGTCCGATTAACATGAAGTCTCCCTTCGAGATGTTGCTGAAGGAGAAGCCCAGCGTGGAACACCTTCGGGTGTTTGGATCAACTTGCTATGTGCATATCCCCGATGCTTTGAGGACTAAGCTTGATGCAAAGGCAGGGAAGCTTGTCTTTGTAGGCTATAATGAGCGAAAGAAGAGATGGAAGTGCATGGATCATGCGACGAAGAAGTTCATGGTTTCAAGAGACATGGTATTTATTGAGCTGACGTCGTATGGAGGAAGCTCAGCTGAGCTACCGGAGAGCAAGGTTGATGAAGAGCAGGAAACTGCTGAAGTCCTTCAAGAGGAGCTGGTTGTTTCACCAACAGCTCATGTTGTTTCTAGCTCTGGAGCAGAGACTTCTGGTTCAGGAAGCAGGGGGAGCAGTGCTCCAAGTGTGTCTGAGGTTAGAGCTGAACCTGAAGAAACAACTGAGGTGGTGAGCAAGGAGCAGACTCTTCGGAGATCAAAGAGGACTATCAAACCCCCGACTCGATATTGTGAAGGGACAGCAGTTAGCGAATAATGGTTTGTCCGCGCGACCTCGCGGTCTCGGCGGACTCCGTGTTCTATTCGTCTTCAAGGCAACAGTTCGCGCGGTCTCGGCGGCTTGGCGGACTTGGAGGTTTCGGCGGTCTCCATTCCTGTCCGCGCGAATTGCTCATGTAATTTTTTTGTTTTCCATTATACTGGCGAAATCATGTCTCGTCATGTATACCTTGCCCTGTAAAGAAGATAGTGAATATAAAGATCTGCTTGTTTCATTGTTTGCATCTGGTTGATTGAGCTTGATTTCCCGGTTTCCGTATGATCAAGGTGTGATCTTGATAGTTCTGAAGATATTAATTTGGCTTAGGCTATCACGTTGATCACCTTGAGAGATTTTAACACGGGTTAGTCCTGCGAGCTGGAATCTCAGGTCGATATAACTTGCATGTGCATAGAAACAAGCTAGTGGCGGGTCATGCGGTACTGGGCCAATCGTCACACCGATGACAGTACGATGACTCTGGTGAGGTGTGAGAGTTTGAGGGGCCAGTAGGTTTTTTATACTGCGGTCTGGAGGAAAATCCCCGAAAATGCACACCCGACAAAAAAGACTGGTGGGGATAGCTAACAAATTAGTGCGCAGAGACTTTAGAGTGCACATCGGACGTGTACAGAGGCGTACGAAGGGAAAATGAGTTACACCAATTGCGTGTAACTCCATTTTTTCAACCCCACAATTGCTCCTAAAAAAATATATAGGTGAGCTATACACACGGAAAAATAACGGCGGCCAACTTCGATATGTTAGTAATAAATTTTATTTAAAACTTTTTTTATAATTTAAGTTTTAAAAAATAAATCTGATTGTTTGTCCGATCGTAAGGAATACATACCAATCTGTTCCCGTGAGCTTCAATGCGCTTCTTCTCACCCAAAGAAATATCGTCGTTTGCTTGAACTTCATCCTCCCGATAATTTTTCTCGCCCGACCTCTCGCTCCTGTTCTCCACGAGCTCTTCGGCACTCAGCGGCTTCTTCTCCCGGAGTATCTTCGGTGGCTGTCCTAAACTCTTCCTCCATTTTCTTGCAAGATAATTGTAAGATGTTTTTTCTTACTCTAAATTTTGATTTTTCTTGATCTTGAATTTTGTGGGAAACACAAATTGTCTTTGACGCTTTTTCTTACACTACATTATGATAATTGATTGAATATCTTAATTATTTTTTTCTAGGTTAAAATGGGTCGTCAATTGCTCAACACTCGTGTAATTTCGACTTTCATTAATGGAGCAAAAAAACTATTGGATTCCTTGGACCAATTGTCCAAAGACGCTTTATCTACGGCGTGTCTTCTTCCTCTATTTACTCTATCATTTATCACCCAAAATATTCCCCTTCTGCGCACTTTGATAGGTTTTTATAATATTACAAAAGGATGTTTTGTTATTAGTGGTGAGTGTATATACTTTACAGTAAATGATGTTGCATTAATCCTCGGCCTCCCCAACAGAGGTGAAGAATTTCATTTTAGGGTATCGTTCTCTAATACTCTAATGATTATGCATTTTTAATTTATATAGATTGTAATAAATAAGTTGAAATGAATTTTTATTATTTCAGTTACGTCCCCTTGGTTCAATGAATAAGCACATGCTGAAGGATCACTTGAATGTCCTTGCTAATGAAGCAAGTGATCCAATGAGCTTGAGATTGGATTATTTGGTTCGATACCTTTTATGTTGTTTTTTCTTTCCGCAAAAAACATATGACATTCCTCTAGATCTGTTGGAGTTTTCTGGATTTGAAGACTTCAGCAGATATAATTGGCCTCGAGCCATTCATCAATTTCTAGATGCTCAACTTCAAGGCTATCTAAAAAGGTCAAGCTCGGTGATGGAGACATTGGCGCTGGATGCATTAGCGGTTGTTCCATAGTTTTGGTGGTTAGTATTAAACTGAATTTTGATGTAAATAAATGTATGTTATTTAATTTTAATACATATAGATATTTTGCAGATCTGGATTTTGGAGCGCACAAAATATTGTGAAGTGCCGCATCCTGAAGCCCGACCTAGGATATGCCGATATTCTGAGAAAACTAATATTTCCTATGAGGCTTGCAAAAATTTCTCTCTTATAGTGCAGGGCAAGGTATTATCAAATGGAATTTTTCTTCTTCTTAAAGCAAATATATTCTTATATATTGAAAATCTTATTAATGCATATGTAGGTTTTGAGTGTTATGGATGATATTACATCATCAGAGGCAGAGTTACTAATGAACATGGATGAAGATCATAAAGAATCTCCTCTTACTTCAAATTTTAGCATGGATTCATCAAAAAAAGAGTCTCATAGAAAGAGACGTAGAGTGTCATCTTCTCCTTCCTCGTCATCCATCAACACTAACTCTTCCGTTAGTGAGAATACTAAAAGATATATTAATAAAAAAGTAAATACACTACATGATAAAATTGATTTGACATTAGAAAAACTTAAAAAATCGCATCCTACTCCGAATTCTTTTGCTACTATTTCCCCCACTTCCAAGCATGCTTCTCTTTCTCCTCTTTCATCATTACATCCACCACCCTCTATTTTACCTTCTCATCATGCTACTCATATGAAGGGTAGCATTGCTATCAATGTGAAGTTGAGGAAGGATAGAAAAAGGAAAAAAATATTCACGCCACAGTCTAACCTTCAGTAAGTTTTTGATTGTCAATTTATTTTATTATAATGTTGCCAATATATATTATCTTATGATATTTTTTTAATGCAGCTTTCCTATAGCCAAGAACACATCTATTATGGATGTTACGTATCCGAGTTATAAATATACCTACGTCCGCCGGCGCGCAAAAACATGATGGACACATCTGCACCTGTAACAGCGCTGCGTCTCCGTGTATTTTGATATTTAATAATAGTTGTATTTTTCTTTTTTATGTTTTATTATGGATATTTTGGTCCCATATGTTTAAGACCAGCTCTGTTTGGCACGGCAATTGCGGTCGTGAACGTGGTGTTTAAACTGCCATTTGTGAATGGGCACCTAAGAAATTTCATCTGCTTTTATGTTCTAGTGGATGAAGTTCCTCAGGCGTGTTAAAATTATTGAAGTAAAAGTGGGGGTTGATCGGGCAGACCGCGCGGCCTGGCCGATTAGACTTGCGGACTGGTGGTGCGGCCTGGTGGTATGTCCAGAAGGTAACCGGGCGGATATCGTTCTATCCGCGGAGTCTGACAAGGTGCGGACTGGTTTGGAGCCCAACAGATCGGCATTGGCCTTTTCCTTTGATCAACGTGCTATCTCGTTGATCATCTTGTGAAATTTTAACAAAGTGGGCATTGACGAATGACGATTTTACCACCGCATTCACGACCGCCACCGTCGTGCCATATAGAGCCTTAGTTACCACATCACTAAAGCAATTTCATGTCATCCATATAGGCTATAAACACAGCTTCAAGTATCATAACAGTCACATTTAATACTACTTGCTAATTGAACTTTTTTTGGATTTGGATGCAGGGATGGGATTGGACATATAGAGAAGTAATGCCCCGTCTGTTAAAAATGGTTCAATTTTGTGTTTGTGATGATTTTTCAGCTGCTCTTTTTTGTATTAGTATGTAATCTAGGAAGGTATGCTTCTTATCTTATCAGTTTGAACTTTTTTCTTTGCACGTAAGCTTCTTTCATCTTATATTATGCTAAAAATCTAAACTTCAGGATTATAAATCAATTTCTAGTATCAATATTCCATCTTTGGGAGATGTTGGGAACTTTTGTCTTTGACGGGTTCTATTTGCACTTCATCCTATATATACGGCCTTATGCTTAATATGTAGATCAATTTATTAGCTTATTAACATTGTAGTAAACAATTAAATCAGGCCACGTTAGTAAAACTTCATATCTCCTATCTCATCCATGGTCTACAGCTCTGAATCCTGATTTCATTCTTGAATGTGGAAGGTGATAACCGGTCTGATAACCGGTCGTATAACCGATCGGATAACCGATTATAAAAAGCAATAGGGAGATATTGAGTCTTACCCCATTACTATCTACCATTGCATACCCGAGTTGATCCTTACTCCTTACCTTTTGGGTCTGCCCCATATTTTTATCACCAAAGCCCACTAATCCTATCCCAATTATCACCCTAAATGTGACGGCTCGAGCATTTGAGTATGCCATGGAGCAACAAGAGAGAGACCCAATCCTAAAAGGAGATACATATTTTATAACTAAATTAAAAATGCATCAAAACATGACAAACCGAACCAAGATTCTGAGGGTGCGGGGAATGGCTTCATCGACTCAGGCATACTTTGGTTCATACAATTATGTCTTAAAATAACATTTCCATCTCTCCTTATTATTTTCTTCTTTATATATGATCTTATTTCAACCTAAACTATCTCTGTACGACCATTAATTGCTATGTACCACCGTATTTTTCATTTCAAAAAAATATATGGCGACAGATTCACTCAAATATGATGTTGATGTATTTTATTTTTTGCACATAAAATACAGTCGTATATCATAAAATACTGTCGTATTTTATGTCTTAAAATAATATTTTCATCTCTCCTTATTATTTTCTTCTTTATATATGATCTTATTTCAACCTAAACTATCTCTGATACGACCATTAATTGCTATTTACGGCCGTATTTTTCATTTCAAAAAACTATATGGCGACAGATTCACTCAAATATGATGTTAATGTATTTTATTTTTTGCACATAAAATACAGTCGTATATCATAAAATACAGTCGTATATAATATACTACAGTCTTTTGTTAATTTACCTTCATGAACGTGTAATGTGCTTAAGGGAGAACATTGTAAAGTAGAGATTTTGATATGGTTGTATTTCATCCTAAACTATCTCTCATACGGCCATTTGTTCTCATTCCCAGATATCAAGCAAATTATTGCAGATGGGGCAAGAAAATGCCGCAACTTCGTGTCAAAAGTGCTTTGGAGATCTTAGAAGGATTTCTATTAATTAAGTAGCGCAAGACCTTTGAGGAGAATATTTATGGATGACTGTATATTTTGGTATTGTAATAATTATGACTCTTTTATTGAGGACTGCTATGTCCTGTATTATGACTTATGCTATTCCTTTGGGAATCAATATGTTTTATTTATTTATAATTCACTTGTGTTGATTTAGTGTAGTTAATGTTTCAAAATGTTGTTACTTATGAAATTAATTTTTTGTGCTTTGAGTAATCATGTTGCTGCATGCATTGGAATGTGATATGATATATATGCTAGAGATTGATTGCAAAGTGATCTGGACATAGTTTTGAATGGAGAGAGATTCGCTACCATAGTTACCATCTTTGGGTATGCTCAATATCTGAGCATGGAGTACACTCTCAACCTCTACCTTGTATATTTTAATTTTTTCATAAACGAGATCATCATTTAGTTGTGTTTAAGTCTGGGGAAGAGTGAGCTGAATGTGTTACCCACCGTGCACCAAGCACACTTCCGCACGAGCAAGTCAAATCATTAAATTGAATTTTTTAATCTTAAAGCATACATACAATCACATACACACACACAATCACATACAAACAAACAATCAGGTCCTTTGAAGAGTTTGTGGATATATTAGACATTGGTACGAGCAATAGCTGCTGCTAGATAACCGTGTTTATGGGCAATGTTTGCTGCACTAGATAGACATTTTTTATGGATGACTGCTTTATTTTATTATTTCTACAACTTTTTTATCTGAAATTGCAATCCGAAATTGGTTTTATGCCTCCTATCAAGAGTACAGCTGCTTGTCGCTGTAGGAGAAAGCTGGAAATGACCACTCAGGGGATGAGAGGGTCTGGCCGTCTGCCAAACAGTAGCAGTTCAAGTATAAACAATAGCTTCATGGATTTCTAAACTGCTGGGAATGGTTCCAGGTGACTGGAAGCTGAGAGAATAAAGAAAGTGAGAGGAAGCAACTTTGCCAAACACCCACAAATCCCAATTCCAGGATTTTTCCTGTTGACTGGAAGGATGATCGGATAAAGGACCGGATAGACGATCGGATCATTGCTCGGCTAAGGGATCGGATAACGAATTAGAAAAATCATTATTAAGATATTGAGTCTTACCTCATTACTCTCTACCATTGCATACCCCAGTTGATCCTTACTCCTTACCACTTGGATCTCCCCCATATTCTTATCAACAAAGCCCACTAATCCTATCCCAATTATCATCCTAAATCGGACGGCACGAGCATTTTAATATGCCATGGAGCAACAAGAGAAAGACCCGATTCTGAAAGGAGATACTTATTTTATAACTAAATTAAAAATGCAGCAAAACATGATAAACCGAACTAAGATTCTGAGGGGGCGGGGAATGGCTTCATCGACTCAGGCATACTTTGGTTTATACTATTATGTCTTAAAATAACATTTTCATCTCTCCTTATTATTTTCTTCTTTATATAAGATTGCATTTCGCGGCCTTCTGGCCGCCGACGCTACCGGCGATCGTTACCAACACCTCAGTTGAGGTGGTGGCTAGCATTTCCCGGCGACATGGCTGCCGGAGGAGGCTCCTCCGGCGATCCCGAACAAGAAGAAAAGCTCAGTAAACTCTCATCTTCCTCACATGGTATCAGGCTCAATTGAGCCCGATATCTCTCCTAAAGGAGCTATACAGCTAGCACCGGGGGAGGGGAGGAGAAACGGACCATTAATCGAGCTTGGCAGCGAGTACTGTGGCGATCTTCACAAAGCAGCTGTCAGCCACCTGGAACCATTTGCAGCAGTCTAGAAATTCATGAAGTTGATGTTTATACTTGAACTGCATCAGTTTGAGTATTTTCTTCTACTCTCCCTCTTGTTTTTATTCTTATTTCTATTATTTTCTTCAACTCTACAATGTTACTTCTTTTATTTATATTTTGGAAATCCATGAAGCTGCTATGAGATTTGATCACTCGTAGTTTCTTCTTCTTCTTCACTTCATATCTCTGAAATGACAACAATGCAGGGAGGTCCGACAGCTACTCTCTGAAAGTCGACAGGGAGCCGGCGAGCCCCTCTCAGCCCTCTAAGTTTGATCTGGATGGATTTCTAGACAGCGGGAGATGGTTCAAGGTGACTGGCAGCTACTCCGTGAAAGTCGACAGGGAGCACGGAGTATCTTGGATGCTTCTGGGCTGCAGGGATGTCCCTGTCGAAAGTTGAAAGCTTAGGTCGTGCCGTCTCGTCATTTTCAGCATGGAGGTGGTAGGCACGGCTCTGTGAAGAAGATGCTACTTCTGCTGAAGAAGATGCTCCTTCTGCTATAATTAATGAGTAGGAAGTGGAGGATCCTCGATATGAAGCCACGAGATTTACTTGACGAGGGAGGGGATGGAGGGAACACTGCTCGAGGGGAGGGGATGAGATTAGCTGATGGGACTAGACAACGCAGCTGACCGGATGACTGTTTTATTTTATTATTTCTACAATTTTCTATTCTAAATTGCTATACGGAATTGGTTTTATGCCTCCTATCAAGAGTATAGCTGCTGTCCGCTGTAGGAGAAAGCTATAAATGACCACTCAGGGGGCTGAGAGGGGCTGGCCGGCTGCCGGACAGCAACAGTTCAAGTATAAACAGCAGCCTAATGAATTTCTAGACTGCGGGAAATGGTTCAAGGTGACTGGCAATCTAGCTGCTGTTTATACTCAAACTGCTGCTGTCCGGCAGCTGGCCAGCCCCTCTTGGTTGTTTTTGTTTGATGTGCCCTGCATATGAACTAAAAATGAGAGGGAGAGAGACACTGCTATGGATCTATACTTCTTGGGAAATGATGAATCGTCCTCAGAATCTGAGTCTGAAGCTTGTAAGTATTGATTGTAATCTTCTGTTTGAATGGAAGGCCGCTGCTCAGCAACAACCTCATCAGAAGATATAAAATCTGAGCCAACTTCCTTTGTTTGAAAGAAATCCAAGGTCTGATCCCAATTCCAGGATTTATCCTGATCAAAAATGGCTTAGACATTGGTACGAGCAATAGTTGCTGCTAGATAACCGTGTTTATAGACAATGTTTGCTGCACTAGATAGACATTTTTTTATGGATGACTGCTTTATTTTATTATTTCTACAACTTTTTTATCTGAAATTGCAATCCGGAATTGGTGGTATGTCCAGAAGGTAACCGGGCGGATAGCGTTCTATCTGCGGAGTCCGACAAGGTGCAGACTGGTTTGGAGCTCGACAGATCGGCATTGGACTTTTCCTTTGATCAAGGTGTCATCTTGATAGCTTTGAAAGTTTTACTTGGTGTCAGAGCTATCCCGTTGATCATCTTATGAAATTTTAACAAGGTGGCCCATTCACGAATGACGGTTTTACCATCGCATTCACGACCGACGCCGTCGTGCCAAATGGAGTCTTTGTTACCACGTCTCTAAAGCAATTCCATGTCATCCACATAGGCTATAAACACAGCTTCAAGTATCATAACAGTCACATTTAATACCTGCTAATTTGAATTTTTTGGATTTGCATGCCGGGATGGGATTGGACGTCTAGAGAAGTAAAGCCTTGTCTGTTAAACACAGCTGCTATTTTTTGTATTAGCATGTAATCTGGGAAGGTATGATGTTTTTCTTATCAGTTTGAACTTTTTTTTGCATATAAGCTTCTTTCAACTTATATTATGCTAAAAGTCTAAAATCAAGGATTATAAATCAATTTCTAGTATCAATATTTCATCTTTGGGAGATGTTGGGAGCTTTTGTGTCTTTGACGGGTTCTATTTGAACTTCATCCTATATATATATACGACCGTATGCTTAATATATAGATCAATTTTTTAGCTTATTAACATGTTCCTAAACAATTAAATCAGGAAACGTTGATAAAACTTCGCCTCTCCTATCTCATCCATGGCCTGCAGCTCTGACTCGTGATTTCATTCTTGAATAAATGGATTGGCTAATCGATCGGATAATATGTCGGATAGGTGAGTGGATAATGGAGCGGATAGGCGACCGGATAGGAAATAACGAATTAGAAAAAGCATTATTAAGATATTGAGTCTTACCACATTACTATCTACCATTGCATACCCCAGTTGATCCTTACTCATTACCATTTGGATCTCCCCCATATTCTTATAACAAAAGCCCACTAATCCTACCCCAATTATCACCCTAAATGTGACGGCACGAGCATTTGAATATGTCATGGAGCAACAAGAGAGACCCGATTCTGAAAGGAGATACTTATTTTGTAACTAAATTAAAAATGCATCAAAACATGATAAACCGAACTAAGATTTTGAGGGGGCGGGGAATGGCTTTATCGACTCAGGCATACTTTGGTTTATACTATTATGTCTTAAAATAAAATTTCCATCTCTCCTTATTATTTTCTTCTTTATATAGGATTGCATTTCCCGGCCTTTTGGCCGTCGGCGCTGCCGGCGATCGTTACTAACACCTCTGTTGAGGTGGTGGCTACGTTTCCCGGAGACATGGCTGCCGGAGGTGGCTCCTCCGGCGATCCCGATTCTGAAAGGGGATACTTATTTTTGATAGAAAGTTAAACAGCTAACATCTCTATATTACTAATGCAGGAGGAAATAACAATAAAAGCAGAGCAGAGAGGTATTCATAATAGCATTGTTAATTACTGCAAACAGGTACAGCTTGGTTATATAGATTCAGAGAAACAGGAAACGAAACATCAGGAGATTAATGCAGAAGCTTGTTTCCAAGATAAGTGACTCTTGGTAAACAGGTACATTAAAGTTCTTATTTTAATACTAGTGATGGTTCAGATAGCCTGGTTCAATTTCCAATATCCCCCCTTGAACCGGGCGGGGTGCACACTTTTAGGGCAAATTTTAGTTCTTCAAAACGGCTTCTGCTGAGAGCTTTGGTAAAGATATCGGCAAACTGCAGCTCGGTAGGACAGTGCTGGAGCTCTGCAACTCCTTGTTCCAGCTTCTCTCTGATGAAATGATACTTTATTTCGATGTGTTTGCTCCGACTATGGAAAACCGGATTCTTCGATAGAGCAATTGCGGATGTATTGTCGCATTTCAGATGAAACGCCTTATTCTCTTCTTCTGTAAACTCTTCTACCATCCTCTGTAGCCATATTCCTTCGCAAACTGCGGTGTTCAAGGCCATGTACTCGGCCTCTGTTGTTGATAGGGCAACGGTTTGTTGTTTCCTTGATTTCAATGAGATGGGACTTGACCCGTAGAAGAAAACGTACCCCTCTGAGCTTCTTCGATCATCAAGTGAACCTCCCCAATCGGAATCACAGTAACCGGTGAGACTTGGATTGAGGTCCTTATTGAAAAGAATTCCATGGGTGAGTGTGCCCTTCACGTATCTAAGGACTCGTTTTGCAGCTAGCATATGTTGAGTAGTGGGAGAGCTAACAAAACGAGAGAGGAAATTGACTACATACTCCAGGTCAGGTCTGGAGTGAGTGAGGTATATTAGTGACCCAATTAAGCTTCTGTAGGTCTGTTCATTCTCCATCTCATCCCCTGCTTTGGATTTGGTGAGCTTCAAACTGGGGCATACAGGTGTTTGAGAGGGATTGCATTCCCACATTTTGAATTTTTTTAGGAGTTCTGTTGCATACGCTTCCTGAGAGAGGAAATATGAATTCTCCAGATGCTTTACCTGCAATCCAAGAAACATACTCAGGTGTCCAAGATTAGTCATTTCATACCTCTTCTCCATCTTCTTCTTAAATTCATGGATAGCATGCATGGACCCTCCCGAAATGAGGAGATCGTCCACATATAAACAGACAATAAGCTTCTGTAGGTCTGTTCCTTCTTTAATGAACAAAGAAGGCTCAAGCTGGCTGGCTATCAAACCCTCCTCTTTGAAGTATGTTGTGATGTTGGAATGCCATGCGCGGGGGACCTGTTTAAGTCCATACAGGGCTTTGTGAAGCTTGTACACATGGTTCTCCTTCCCTTTCCTTTGGTACCCATCAGGTTGCTCAACGTAGACATCCTCCCGCAATTCTCCATTTAAAAAGGCAGATTTAACATCAAGATGGTAGATAGGATAGTCATTGTTGGCGGCTATGGCAAGAATGAGTCTTATAGAATCAATACGAGCCACGGGGGCAAAGGTTTCTTCATAATCCCTCCCAAATTGCTGTGAGTAGCCCTTTGCCACTATCCTCGCCTTATGTTTCACCACATTCCCTTTCTCATCGGTCTTTAACTGAAAGACCCACTTTAATCCAATGATGGCGCTATTTTTGGGTGCTGGAACAAGAGACCAGGTATTGTTTTTCTCTACTAGTCTTAGCTCTTCATCCATTGCATTCTTCCATTCTTTGATTGCCGCAGCTTCTGTATAGCTGGAAGGTGTGGAGTGGAATAAGACACATTCTGTAGCTTCATAAATATCCTGAATGGATCTAGTATGACGGGGCAATGATGACTCAGGTGAAACAGGGTCAGGTAACTCTAAATCTGAGCTAGCCTGAATCTCATGGAGGGGATTCCTTGTGAATTCAACCGGAGTTACAGGTGAAGTGTTTGCTTCATTTACCTTGTCTGATGCCCAAGTCCACATTTCATCTTCATGGAATGTCACATCTCTAGAAATGATGAGTTGTTGTTTGATTGGGTTGTATAGTCCATAGCCTTGCTCACCTCACTATACCACACAACAATACATCTTTCACTGGATTGATCCAACTTATCTCTTTTATGTGGTAGTACATGAGCAAAACCGATGCACCCAAAGGTTCTAAAATGCCCAATGTTTGGTTTTTTTGCATTCAGAGCTTCATAAGGTGTCATTCCACGTAAATCCTTAGTAGGGGCTCTATTCAAGATATACACGGTCGTGCTTGTGGCTTCTCCCCAGAAGTTTTTTGGTAAGGACTTATGTAGAAGCATAGAGCGAGTCATTTCTGCGATCGTTCTGTTCCTTCTTTCTACTACCCCATTCTGTTGGGGTGTTCCTGGCACAGTAAATTCATGCCTTATACCGCTCAGCTTGCAAAAGTGATTGAAAGCATGAGAAGTAAATTCGCCTCCGTTATCACTTCTTATAGTTTTTATTTTCTTCTCGAGTTTATTCTCAATTTCACGTTTAAAGTCTATGAAGCAGGAAAGTGTTTCAGACTTTTGTTCGAGAAAGTAGATCCACATGTACCTTGAGAAATCGTCCACAATGAGGAAGAAGTACAATTTGCCTCCCAGAGATGAGGTAGCAGGTCCCCACAGATCACAGTGCAGCAGCTCTAATGGGCTTGATCGACGGTTCTGTGACAGTTGAAATGGCTGTCTGTGGGACTTGCTTTGTGCACATATATCACACTGGCTATGATGTATTTTGACCTCAGGCACGCCTTCAGCAAGATTATTTTCAATTAGCTCCTTGATGGAGTTGAAATTCAGATGGCCAAGCCTATGATGCCAAGTAGTAGATGAGGCTTGATGATAGTTTGTGGTGGAGTAAGCCTCCTGGGGGGTGAAGCAGGAGGCAGAGTGAGAGTGAATACTCTATTCTCTGTCATGTTGGCTGAGGCAACCTGCATGTTTGAGTCATTTGATATCATGCAGGTGTTAGATTTGAAAAGTATGGTGTACCCATTCTTCATCAATTGGCCTACACTGAGCAAATTCTGAGCCAAGGTAGGCACGAACTGCACATCTGAGATTATTTTATTCTTACCATCTTGATCTCGAACTCGTATACAGCCTTTTCCTTCAATTTGTTTTGCATTTCCATCTCCCAAATACACCAGGGATTTAGAACTTTCATCAAGGTCAATGAACAAAGTCCTGTCATTTGACATATGACTTGAGCACCCGGAGTCGATGTACCATTTTGATGGTTTGTGTGGTTCATCTAACTCCTTGCTGCTGGTGAGAAACAGTTTTTCTTCGACTGGCTTTGCATCTTCACGAAAGTTAGCCTTTTCTTTATTTTTGTACCAACAATCTCGATCAAAATGAGTGGGTTTTTTGCACCTTGTGCACTTATAAAAGCATTTAGCATTGTCATGGTTTGATTTTTTGCATAGGGTGCAATAGAGCCCAGGAGTCTGGCTGTTTTCAGCAGACACATCAATGGGATGTTGGTGTTGAGATGGATTTGAAGGTTTCTTCCAGGTTGGCCCGCGCCTATTGAATTTTTGGCTAGCTGGGCCTGGGTATTTGGCATTTGAGTTTGGTTTCCCAAGATGCATTTTGGTTTGAAAAGCTTGTGCCACATTGGGTAGATGACGCTTCAATCTCTCCTCATGGGACTGGATTTTCCCAATGAGGGCACCAAGTGGGAGAGTGTTGAGGTCATTACTCTCCTCAATAGCAGCAGCAATATGGTCATAAGATTTTGGAAGGCTTGTAAGTATCTTTAAAACTATTTCTTTCTCTGGAATAGGAGATCCCAAGGTGCATAGTTGGTGTGATAGATTGGTTAGCTTGGGCATAAATTCAAAAATAGTTTCTCCCTCATTCATGTTGAGTCCATCAAACTGACGTTTTAAATTTAGTTTTCTGATGGAGATTACCTTTTCATCACCTTGATAAATCTCTTTCAACGTGTCCCAAGCCGCCTTTGCCGTTTTTGCACCAATGATGCGGGGAAAAATGGTTGGTGCGACAGCCTGCGGGATGGTGAGTAGTGCCAAGGAATTTTTGAGTTTTCTCCCTTGGGTATTCTTACTTCGCCATCTTTTGCCTTCTCATCAAGTTTGGGGCCATTTCGAACGGTCTCCCAGAGATCTTGAGAGTCGAGCAGCGTTTCCATCTTTACGGCCCAGTGATCATACAATTCCCCATTGAAAACTGGGGTAGGAAAGTGGGCATACGGAGCGGCATTGACGGATGATGAAGCCATGGGTAGAACCAACCTCGCTTTGATACCACAGATAGAAAGTTAAACAACTAACATCTCTATATTACTGATGCAGGAGGAAATAACAAGAAAAGCAGAGCAGAGAGGTTTTCATAATAGCATTGTTAATTACTGCAAACAGGTACAGCTTGGTTATATAGATTCAGAGAAACAGGAAACGAAACATCAGGAGATTAATGCAGAAGCTTGTTTCCAAGATAAGTGACTCTTGGTAAACAGGTACATTAAAGTTCTTATTTTAATACTAGTGATGGTTCAGATAGCCTGGTTCAATTTCCAATAATTTTATAACTATATTAAAAATGCATCAAAACATGATAAACCGAACTAAGATTCTGAGGGGGCGGGGAATGGCTCCATCGACTCAGGCATACTTTGGTTTATACTATTATGTCTTAAAATAACATTTTCATCTCTCCTTATTATTTTCTTCTTTATATAATATTGCATTTCCAGGCCTTCTGGCCGCCGGTGCTGCCGGCGATCGTTACCAACACCTCTGTTGAGGTGGTGGCTAGCATTTCCCGGCGACATGGCTGCCGAAGGCGGCTCCTCCGGCGATCCCGAGCAAGAAGAAAAGTTCAGTAAACTCTCATCTTCCTCACATGGTATCAGGCTCAATTGAGCCCGATATCTCTCCTTAAGGAGCTAGACAGCTAGCACCGGGGGAGGGGAGGAGAAACGGACCATTAATCGAGCTTGGCAGCGAGTACTGTGGCGATCTTCACATAGCAGCTGCCAGCCACCTGGAACCATTTACAGCAGTCTAGAAATCCATGAAGCTGTTGTTTATACTTGAACTGCATCAGTTTGAGAATTTTCTTCTACTCTCCCTCTTGTTTCCATTCTTATTTCTATTATTTTCTTCAACTCTACTATGTTACTTCTTTTATTTATATTATGGAAATCCATGAAGCTGCTATGAGATTTGATCACTCATAGTTTCTTCTTCTTCTTCACTTCATATCTCTGAAATGACAACAATGCAGGGAGGTCCGACCGCTACTCTCTGAAAGTCGACAGGGAGCCGGCGAGCCCCTCTCAGTCCTCTAAGTTTGATCTGGATGGATTTCTAGACTGCGGGAGATGGTTCAAGGTGACTGGCAGCTACTCCGTGAAAGTCGACAGGGAGCACGGAGAATCTTGGATGCTTCCGGGCTGCAGGGATGTCCCTGTCGAAAGTTGAAAGCTTAGGACGTGCGACAGGGACATCCTAAGCTGAAAATGACGAGACGACACATCCTAAGCTTTCAACTTTCGACAGGGACATCCCTGCAGCCCGGTAGCATCCAAGATCCTCCGTACTCCCTGTCGACTTTCACGGAGTAGCTGCCAGTAACCTTGAACCATCTCCCGCAGTCTACAAATCCATCCAGAACAAACTCATAGGGCTGAGAGGGGCTCGCTGGCTCCCTGTCGACTTTCACAGAGTAGCTGTCAGACCTCCCTGCATTGTTGTCATTTCAGAGATATGAAGTGAAGAAGAACAAGAAGAAACTATGAGGGATAAAATCTCATAGCAGCTTCATGGATTTCCAAAATATAAATAAAAAAAGTAACATAGTAGAGTTGAAGAAAATAATAGAAATAGGAATAGAAACAAGAGGGAGAGTAGAAGAAAATATTCAAACTGCTGCAGTTCAGGTATAAACAGCATCTTTATGGATTTCTAGACTGCTGGAAATGGTTCCAGGTGGCTGGCAGCTGAGAGAATAAAGAAAGGGAGAGAAAGCAACTTTGCCAAACACCCACAAATATGAGGAAATAAGATCAAAAAGAAATCATTCATTTTCACTTACAAATCGGACGAACTGTAGTCCTATTATGTACCAAATTCCTGCACTGCAATGCACTTGAATTGCAGTCATGCGCTGCGGATGCACTGCAGTTTTACACCTGCTGGTTATCCGACAAGGTGAGGACTGGTTTGGAGCTCGATAGATCGGATAACGGATCGGATAGCCGATCGGATAAGCGATCGGATAGGCGATCGGAGAACGCACTTTTATCGAATGCTACATGCAAAAAGTCATATGCAATTTCTCATCTAAAATTTTGCATCTCTAGATGTCATTTGTTATAATTATTCCAATCAGTCTCATCTAATGTCAAGCACTCCTCCATAAACTTCATTACAAATACACCACAATCATTGCCATTATGTTGTTTCGGGGTATTCTCCTTCTTAATCGGCCAATCTGTAATATCTTCATTAAATGAATCACCAACATCATTCTTTAGTGAAGCAATCTACAATATTAATGACACCTATGTTATTAAACAAACATATAATTTTTTGAGAAATAAATAAATAAACTTATACCATCATTTTACTTTCTTTCAAAGCATAGCGTGACCTTAAGGTGTCATATATAGTCCATGTCCTTCGGCATATATCACCAACAAGCAAAATCCAATGATTATTATTAACATTAATTGGCATTAGAATTATGTTTGATGATTGGACAACTTCTGATGTGATATGCTTAACAAATCCAGTAGTATTCATTTTGAATTTTAAAGCAACCTGCAACATAATACATATTACCTGTACATTCTTGGTGCAAAATTTGAAATATAATATAAAGAAATGAAGCACGAGAAGAATTCATTTACCGAATAAAGTGGATCTATATATAAACTAGTCTTCCATGAACTTGGATCTCTAATTCGTTTATTTGATAGTACTTGGTAATAATAAGTAATATGATCATTACTTATCCATTCCTCCTCCAAGAGATCATACATTAAACAGGGGGTTATTGCACAATTGTCATTCCCGAAAATCAATAAATTTCTGCAACATGTAACAAAATATAAGATTTAGTTTCATATAAATGATTTTGAAGGAAATAAGATTATTACTTGTTCTCATATCTTTTTAAAACACTCTCAACATACTCTTTTTTGAATCATTCCGATTGATTTTGGCTTTGATGTTAATGCATCAAAAAAATATTTCATAAGATAATATTTATTTGAAACTTATAATCAAATAACTTGAGAATAAAAAACTTACAGAAATTTCATGTTGTGGCACTAGTAATTTATTTGAAGTGGTTAATGCTTTATTTGTAGTACTTTCATTGAAAGTAAATTAGTGCATCTTACCTTGATAAATAGGAAATAAATATTATAGCTTGCTGAAAAATTGTGATACCTTTCCATAGAACATTTTAGGGCATATAGAATCATGAAAAATTTATTAAGTGTTGCTTAATTGAGTTTACAAGGATTAATCTTCAAAAGGTGCGTTATAATGGTTTCATTAAGATATTATTTTACATGATTTTCTGACTTTAGATTTATCTGAAACTTAAGCAATAAAATATTATGATCATATTATAGCTCTTTTAATTTTTGAGCCCGATATCTCTCCTAAAGGAGCTAGACAGCTAACACCGGGGGAGGGGAGGATAAACGGACCATTAATCGAGCTTGGCAGCGAGTACTGTGGCGATCTTCACAAAGCAGCTGCCAGCCACCTGGAACCATTTACAGCAGTCTAGAAATCCATGAAGCTGCTGTTTATACTTGAACTGCATCAGTTTGAGAATTTGCTTCTACTCTCCCTCTTGTTTCTATTCTTATTTCTATTATTTTCTTTAACTCTACTATGTTACTTCTTTTATTTATATTATGGAAATCCATGAAGTTGCTATGAGATTTGATCACTCATAATTTCTTCTTCTTCTTCACTTCATATCTCTGAAATGACAACAATGCAGGGAGCTCTGACAGTTACTCTCTGAAAGTCGACAGGGAGCCGGCGAGCCCGTCTCAGCCCTCTAAGTTTGATCTGTATGGATTTCTACACTGCGGGAGATGGTTCAAGGTTACTGGCAGCTACTCCGTGAAAGTCGACAGGGAGCACGGAGAATCTTGGATGCTTTCGGGCTGCAGGGATGTCCCTGTCGAAAGTTGAAAGTTTAGGACGTGCGACAGGGACATCCTAAGCTGAAAATGACGAGACGACACATCCTAAGCTTTCAACTTTCGACAGGGACATCCCTGCAGCCCGGTAGCATCCAAGATCCTCCGTACTCCCTGTCGACTTTCACGGAGTAGCTGCCAGTAACCTTGAACTATCTCCCGCAGTCTAGAAATCCATCCAGATCAAAATCATAGGGTTGAGAGGGGCTCGCTGGCTCTCTGTCGACTTTCACAGAGTAGCTGCCGGACCTCCCTGCATTGTTGTCATTTCAGAGATATGAAGTGAAGAAGAAGAAGAAACTATGAGAGATCAAATCTCATAGCAGCTTCATGGATTTCCATAATATAAATAAAAGAAGTAACATAGTAGAGTTGAAGAAAATAATAGAAATAGGAATAGAAACAAGAGGGAGAGTAGAAGAAAATATTCAAAATGCCGCAGTTCAGGTATAAACAGCAGCTTTATGGATTTCTAGACTGCTGGAAATGTTTCCAGGTGGCTGGCAGCTGAGAGAATAAAGAAAGGGAGAGAAAGCAACTTTGCCAAAAACCCAAAAATATGAGGAAATAAGATCAAAAAGTAACCATTCATTTTCACTTACAAATCGGACGAACTGTAGTCCTATTATGTACCATATACCTGCACTGCAATGCACTTGAATTGCAGTCATGCGCTGCGGATGCAATGCAGTTTTACACCTGCTGGTTGTCTGACAAGGTGAGGACTGGTTTGGAGTTCGAAAGATCGGATAAAGGATCGGATAGGCGATCGGATAAGTAATCGGATAGAGGCTCGGATAAGCGAGTATTTTACACTTGAAAATTTTTTTGTGTTGCTTAATTGAGTTTACAAGGATTAATCTTCACAAGGTGCGCTATAATGGTTTCCTTAAGATATTATTTTACATGATTTTCTGACTTTAAATTTATCTGAAACTTAAGCAATAAAATATTATGATCATATTATAGCTATTTTAATTTTTGAGGAATTTTTGGGCGAGTATTTTTGGTACTTCCTTCAATACCCCTAAGTATATGAATTATTTTGGATTAAATATTTAGAGGTTAAATAGTTTATGAAAGTTTATGAGATTTAATATTCACATATATCTTGTTACCCTATAGTGTTCATAATTTTTGTGTGGTCATACCCCCACCTCAAAATGCGAGATGGGGAAGGCGAGCTCGTCGTCGTAAAAAGTGTTAATGGCCTCCCCCTGCCTCGGCCGGCGCGCCTCGAAGCCTGGCGGCACATGGTCGCCCACAAACTCCGCGAGCTCGGCCTCGCTAGTGTTCCCTTCGAAGAAGCAATAGTCGGTAAAGTGCTGGGCGTACTTGGTGCGGCCGTCGGCGTTAGGGTTGGTCTTGCCCATGCTCGCAGAAGAAGGGGTGGAGCGTGAGTAAGAAAGAGAAAAGTGCAGGAAGAGAGAGAAGATGAGCAGTTAATAAGGCGTACGAGGTTGGTGAGAGGGGGGGCTATTTATAGTAAAAGACATCCGGGAAAAACTGTCCAACCGGCCCAGCTCGCCACCCCAGCTCGCCGACTTCCGACGCATCCCATCCCGCGTAGAGTTGAAAATGAGGGCATATATTTATTATTATTATTATTATTCAAACTTCAGATATCGGCCTAAAGATGTTCGCAGATTATTACAAGATCAAGTAAAAAATAAAAGGCACGGCGCGCGAGCAGAGAGGAACCGGGAGGCGAGTACCGGTCGTCTCAGCGATGGAGCTGCTTTTTTATCTACCCCGGCCTCGGGCCCCTCGCCCCCCAGGCTGCCGCGCGCGGAGGAAATCGCGGATCCGCCCGAGTTCCGATGCGCCGCTAGGAGACCCTCGTCGATTTCGTCCAAGGGCCGGGAGGGAGACAACAACTCGCCAGCTTAGCCGCCTCGCACCTCGTCAGCAAGCCGAACATAGTCTCGCTGCAGCGCCTCGTTGACCTCATGCACCTCGCGCAGGCCGCGCACGAGCTTCTTGAAGAGCTTGATCCCTCTCCCCGTCAACTCGTCACTTTCCACTTCAGTGCTCAGGTAGGAGTCCAACGAGCTCGGGGAGGGGAGGGGAGAATATTGAGATGATCGCGAACACTCCATGGCCGCAGATTGGCCGGGGGGACCTGCGAACACGAAAACATCAATGAAGAGGAGCAGCCCTAAAAGAGCAGCAGATCCAAGAGGTATTTTTTACTATTTTTCCCCCGCTGGCCTGCCCATAGCCGTTCAGAACAACGGAGTTACACTGTTGGCAGGCCAATCTGGACTGCATATAGCCGTTTAGAACAGCGGAGGTGGGCTATTTGCAGTCCATTTTCAGAAATCTATAAATAGGATCCAAGGGGTACCCCGGAAAGCATGCTTCCAGTGCCCTCTTGCTCCCTCTCTCAAGCGCTTTCTGAGGATACCTTAGATCGGCCTTTGTCTAAGGAGGGTAAATGTTCAAAGATCTTCCGAATGTGTGGTGGGTCCTCCCCGCCGAGCACTTGGGTCAGTCCTCCCTTATTTTCCTTTGTTACTTTGCTTGTAGGAGTGAAGTAGGTGCGCGATCACCCCTTCCCCAAGGGTGAACTCCACAGGAGACCGAGAAATCGGTTTCAACACTAAGGTTTAGAGTTTATGCTTTATAGTTTAGGGTTTAAGGTGTAGAGTCTTTTTAACAAAATTTTGGATTTAAATAATATAAAGATGAAATCTTTTCCAGTTCAATACTACTACACACAAAACATTCAATAGTTTTTTTCATCATAATAACATATTGTCTCTGTTTTGAATATAAAATTTCAACTTACATTATTTGTCTGTAAAAAGAGAAAAAATACATATGAATATAAAATTCTAGCTAACGTTGCTCATATGACTCATCGACTATGCTACTGTCTGGTACTCCGGTAGGCTATTTGGGTCTTTGGCCTCTTCCAATTTAAGACTCTCACTTTCAAATTTGAGCCTCATTTGTTTTAAAGTTTTGACGAATTAAGTTTGATTAAGACTCCATTTGATTCGGCGGTGGCGGGTCGATCCGGCGGGTGGAAACAGAGTGTTCGAACTGGAGGGGGAGGTGGTTGCTAGAAACGGAACTTTTTGGGGCATTTCTCAAGCCGGACGGGTGGAAACGGAGCAAATGCCACCGGAGATTCATTTATTTACCCTCCTTCCGATAGGGTTTCGGAAACCCTAGGGCTGCCTCCAGTTCGAGTTGACGGCCTTATAAAACACGCTTCTTTTCGAACAAGTTCACGGCGTGCGGAAACGCGTAGGGCTGCCTCAGTTCACGGCCCTTTTAGGGCTTCCTTCTTACAGCCATCGCGACATCTCCAGCGGCATCCGGCCGCGAACGGCGAACTGCTCCGGCACAAGGATTCTTCTCCGACGGCGGAGGGCTTCTCTTCTCCGGCACGGGTCTGTTCTTCTCCAGCTCAAGGATCTCCTTCTCCGACGGCACAGTTCTGATTTGGCGCAGGTTCGCTTTTCCGGCTCAGATAATCTTCTCCTTCTTGCATTTCCTATGTTGCCAGACATCTCACCTCTTCCCTCTCCCCCTCCCCCCTGGTTTTGTGCAGAACTCCAGATCTCATTTTCACGGTTACTGTTGTTCCGGCCTTCTCCTTCGTACAAAACTATAGATCCGACTTTTGGGCCTGTAATCTGCAGCACTCCACACCAGCAGGTATACCCTCCCCTCCCCCCCCCCCCCATTTTTTTCTGATTTTGATGATTGTGTGTGTTGATCTGCACAACAATGTGTGTGTAATAATGGATTTGTAATGTGTATGTGCTGTAATTGTGTTTGTTTGTGTAATGTGTTTATTTGTACAGCACATACACACACATTACACAGCCCTCGTCCAACAATGATGAACACATACATTATTGCAATGTGATCATGTGCAATGTGCTGTTATTTCCCTCGTCGTTGGTGCAGCCCTGTTTGCCGAACTTTTGCACCTAATGAACATACTCTTTAAACAGATCAATGTAATGCTCAAAATCCTTCCAATATTGTTTGGTTGGTTTCATTTAGTTTTTCACTTTTTTAATACACAAAATCTGTACGATGTTGGATAATTAACTATTATAGACATTCCCATGCAAGATACTCCCAATGATTGCGTTGTATTTGTTATGATGTATATGAAGACAATTGTCAAGAAAAAGAAAATCGATTGGGCTAAGCATAAAAGATGGGCTAAACAAATTACATAGATTAGGGCAGAGTTTGTGATTGAGCTGATCAACACATTTCATAACAAAGTTTTGAGTAAGTGATTTCCATTATGAGTTCCAAGCTCATAACCATCTATATGCATTATATTACCTTTTTCCTTAGCATGGGGACGTATTTTACTAATAATTTCTGTATAATTACCATGCAGAACAAAATAACTATCTTGATTATTTGGTTTTGCAGCAATAGCTAAACCAAACTGACTTGCTATTTTTTGTGTCTGTAGTTTATCCGCGAAATCATCAATTACGTTTTTTTTTAAACTTACTCTCGTAATCTAATACATAGTGAGGAATATTAGGTTTAGCGGCTACCATTTTTGCATCATAAATATCCTGCCCTGCACAACATGCATTTTTTCATGGTAGCTATTCCATGATCATATAATTGCAAAGTTGTTCCAATAACCTTGTGACCTTGAGCACATAACATAGCTGCAACACTAGAGCTATCGACTCCTCTGATGAATCTTGTCCATTTCAATCAACTGGGAATGACTGCGGAGTTTTTGTCATGATATACATGAAAACACTATTAAAGAAGGGGGAATTACGCAGCTACCAAAAGGTTGCAGGATTAATATTGTGTTTCTGCTAGTTGCGGATACAGTAAGTACAGAGCAAATATGGGGGTATGTGACATAATAAAACATAAGAGTGTTCAAGAGCAATATTAACTTTGTTTAAATTGTTTTACAACAGAAGATTATCACTGCGAAAAATGTCACCACTGCTCCTTTTTGGTTTCTTCACATCCCAGCTCTCAAGTTTCCACTGAACTCACATGGAATCGGGTTCAATTGAGCATGATTTCTCCCCTATTTGATATAGAATTCTAGTACAGAGGGAGGGGAGGAGAAACAAACAGTTATCTATTTTACCTTCATGAACGTGTATGTATGGTCTTGCGACGAGCTCCAAGAGGTTTCCAATCAACAATGTTCTCCCTCAATCACATTACACGTGATGAAGGTAAATTAATAAAAGACTGTCCGTGCGGAAATTCCAGTTAGTCCAAGTAAATAAGAAAGAATTGTCTCAACTTACCATCCCGCGACGGCTTTGGCGAGTAAGTCCTCGGCAATGTCGGGTTGCCTCGCCAGGTCGACGGTCTTGTCCTTGGTCACATCGCGCATCTGCTCAGCTTTTCGCAGGTGGTTGCACAGGTTGAAGCTGTGGCGGACCATCATGTGATGCAGCTCCAGGGCTCGCATTTGGGCATGCAGGCCTTCGTGGCCGAGCTGGCGGAGGGTCAGGCTCTTGTAGGCCTCGGCATCCTCGCGCCCATAGAGGCCGAAGCCGAGCGCATAGGCATGCCCGGTGGGGGGTTGCCCCCTGACCAGGAGTGCTGGAGGGAGGATATGGAGACCCGGTGGGTCTGCTTATCCCATTGGACCATCAGCTCGTCGGCCGAGTCCTTCCACCTTCCCCGAAAGCCGAAGAGAAAAACACCGGGGAAAAACTGGCACCTGCGATGGTAGGAACCTACCTAACACACCAACAGTCATAACACTCACCAGGGTTTAAAGAAAGGTGGTCTTATACTTTGACACACCCAAAACCGGATAAAGACCGACACCTGAAGGGGTGGGAACCTGCCCAACACACCAACAATCATAACACCCAACAGGGTTCAAAGATAGGTGGTCTTATATCTTGACACACCCAAAACCAGATAAAGAATTATCCAAGGTGTTTCTCCACCCAATGAATCTACCTACAAAGTCTTAGTTAATCCTTTTATTAATTAAGATGTGACCATATTTCATTCATTAACCCTAAGAGGCAACCCTAAGGTTTGAACTAGTGTTCCATGATATTCCAACCCTAAAAACTTCTAAAACTATTTCTAGGGGTGATTCAAGTGATAACAATGTAGTGGCCAAAGTTTCACCTTGTTTAGTTGAGGGGTTGATCACCCAACATCACAAGTGCACTTTTGAAGAACTAAGCCTATTTCCTTTGGGTGACCAACTTTGCTCACCATGTTACTGTAACGCTTTCGGTTTTTCAATGATTAGTTAATCCTTTTATTCGGCGTATTTATGACGTCAAGGCGTTACGTTGACGCATGTTTGACATGTGTTGTTGTTAGAACGTGGTTTTAGCTCTTATGTTTTTCTGTGTGACTGGGTTTTAGCCTGTTTGCAAGATTCCCTAGCGAACCAGGTCTATTTTGGTGACTCGGTGGAGCCTCTTTGGGAATGCTTGTGTTTTGGGGTTATAGAGCACAAGGGCTTGTAACCAGAAGAACAAGGCCCCCTGAGCTCCAATCTGTTCCCCTGAGCCTCTTTGGGAATGATTAGTTAACCTAGGAATGCTTGTCCTAGGCCATACGCATACCAATCTGTTCCCCTGAGCTCCACATCGCCGTTCTTCTCACCGAAATATCATCATTTGCTTGAACTCCATCCTCCCGATAATTTTTCTCGCCCGACCTCTCACGCTTGTTCTCCACGAGCTCTTCGGCACTCAGCGACTTCTTCTCCCGGAGTATCTTCGGAGGTTGTCCTAAACTCTTCTTCCATATCTTGCAAGATAATTGTAAGATGTTTTTTCTTACTCTAAATTTTGATTTGTCTTGATCTTGAATTTTGTGGGAAACACAAATTGTCTTTGAGGCAATGAGAAAATCATAAATCAATTGCTTGGAGACAATAAAACTTATTTCTTGCATAATCTAAGATTAAGAAGGATCTCAACATATTATACACTACATTATGATAATTGATTGAATATCTTAATTATTTTTTTGTAAGATAAAATGGGTCGTCAATTGCTCAACACTCGTGTAATTTCGACTTTCATTAATGTAGCAAAAAAACTATAGGATTCCTTGAACCAATTGTCCAAAGACGCTTTATCTACGGCGCTTGTTCTTCCTTTATTTACTTTATATACGGGGTCGGCTTCCACCTCCACCGTGACAGAAACTAAACCGCCAGTAAATGCGGCGGAGAAAGATTTCTTGTATGAATTCTGCGAGCACAGTTCCTCCAGCTCTCTAACAGGATGAATTTCCATTGTGTGGGTTGACTAAAGGCTCCAACAATGGCCGGATACTCGCCCAAACAATTTCTTTGTTGCGACCAGAGTCCTCATAGATTGCCCTAGCAATCGACTCGATTACATCAGCCAATACCTGCGGGAGCAATGGAGATTTCAGTGGTGGTATTTTTTGTATGGATGTTATGAAATGTATACTTCAAGGAAGGTAAATGTCATGTTTTGTAATCATGAGAAGTTTTTTGTAATTTCAATAATAAGAGGGGTGCCATCTGTAATTATGCTAACTCCGAGGTGAAGTTTTGGTAATGAGAGGGGCTGGCCAGCTGCAGGACAGCAGCAGTTCTAAGTATAAACAGCAGCTTCATGGATTTCTAGACTGCTGGAAATGGTTCCAGCTGTATGGACAATGTTTGTTGTGGACAGCAGCAGCAGTTCACCACTCCCCTCTCCCCTGGTTTTGTGTAGAACTCCACCAGCAGGTACACCCTCCCCCCCCCCCCCCCCCCCGCCACCATTTTTTTTCTGATTTTGATGGATTGTGTGTGTTGATTTGCACAACAATGTGTGTGTTGATTTGCACCACAATGTGTGTGTTTGTTTATGTGCAATGTGCTGTGTAATAATGGATTTGTAATGTGTGCTGTAATTGTGTGTGTAATGTGTGTTTGTTTGTGTAATGTGTTTATTTGTACAACACATACAAACACAAACACGCATTACACAGCCCTCGTCCAACAATGATGAACACATACATTACTGCAATGTGATCATGTGCAATGTGCTGTTATTTCCCTCGTCGTTGGTGCCGCCCTGTTCTGATTTTGATGAATTGTGTGTGTTTGTTTCCAGCAAGGATGTGTAATAATGTGCATGCAATGTGTGTGTGTTGTGTATGTGTTGTGTATGTGTAATGTGTGTGTGTGTCTGATATTGTTGTGTGAGTGTTGTGTTGAGTGTAATGTTGTGTGAGTGTTGTGTGTTGAGTGTAATGTTGTGTATTAGTGTTGTGAGTGTTGTGTATGTGCAATATGAGTGTTGTGACTGTTGTGTGTTGAGTCATGAGTGTGTGCCGTGTAATGTGTGATCATTGCCTCAAAGACAATTTGTGTTTCCCACAAAATTCAAGATCAAGAAAAATCAAAATTTAGAGTAATAAAAACATCTTACAATTATCTTGCAAGAAAATGGAAGAAGAGTTTAGTACGGCCACCGAAGATACTCCGGGAGAAGAAGCCGCTGAGTGCAGAAGAGCTCGTGGAGAATGGGCGCAAGAGGTCGGGCGAGAAAAATTATCGGGAGGGTGGAGTTCAAGCAAACGACGATATTTCAGTGAGAAGAACGGCGGTGTGGAGCTCAGGGGAACAGATTGGTATGCGTATGACCTAGGATTTATTCCCTTATCCGATCAGACTTATTCTCTTATCCGATTGATTAACGATCGGATAAACAATCAACTATATTTTTTAAATGGAACGTAATTAAGGCACATTCACTTTCATATATGCTTAATAAGGCCTCTATCCATCACTTGGATGCTTGACTATCAAACCCAAGTCATCCATAATTTCTATATTCATCCATATAGCATCCTAAATGATTAATAAAGCCTACATGAAAATAAAGTGCATATGGATGAATATAAAAATTATGGATGACTTGAGTTTGATCGTCAAACATCCAAGTGATGGATAGAGACCTTATTAAGCATATATGAAAGTGAATGTGCCTTAATTACGTTCCATTTGAAAAATACAGCTGATTGTTTATCCGATCGTTTATCAATCGGATAAGGGAATAAGTCCGATCGGATAAGGGAATAAATCTTAGGTCATACGCATACCAATCAGTTCCCCTGAGCTCACATCGTCGTTTGCTTGAACTCCATCCTCCCGATAATTTTTCTCGCCCGACCTCTTGCGCCTGTTCTCCACGAGCTCTTCGGCACTCAGTGACTTCTTCTCCCGGAGTATCTTCGGTGGCTGTCATAAACTCTTCTTCCATTTTCTTGCAAGATAATTGTAAGATGTTTTTTTTTTCTCTAAATTTTGATTTGTCTTGATCTTGAATTTTGTGGGAAACACAAATTGTCCTTGAGGCAATGAGAAAATCATGAATCAATTGCTTGGAGACAATAAAACTTATTTCTTGCATAATCTAAGATTAAAAAAGATCTCGACATTTTATACACAACATTATGATAATTGATTGAATATCTTAATTATTTTTTTCTAGGATAAAATGGGTCGTCAATTGCTCAACACTCGTGTAATTTCGACTTTCATTAATGGAGCAAAAAAACTTTTGGATTCCTTGGACCAATTGTCCAAAGACGCTTTATCTATGACTGGTGTTCTTCCTTTATTTACTCTATCATTTATCACCTAAAATATTCCCTTGTTGCGCACGTTGATAGGTTTTTATGATATTACTAAAAGATGTTTTGTTATTGGTGGTGTGTCTATACTTTGTAGTAAATGATGTTGCATTAATCCTCGTCCTCCCCAACAGAGCTGAAGAATTTCATTTTAGGGTATCGTTTTCTAATACTCTAATGATTATGCATTTTTAATTTATATAGATTGTATTAAATAAGAAGAAATGAATTCTTATTATTTCAGGTGCGTCTCCTTGGAAGTAGTAGTATCAAACGGAGCCGGAGTAGGATGAGAAGAATCAATTTTTTTTATTAAAAGATCAAATTTTTCATGTACACTTTTTAGAACTTTCTTTAGATATCTTTTAGTTTTTTTTTGACTGGAAAGTCAGTGCTGGAGGAGGACGATGAATGAGATGGCATAATTTTCCTCTTTGTATGAGGCTCTTTTTCTGTACGAGGATATTTTTCTTGTACATTATCAACCATAGCTCTCAAAACATGTACATGCATTAATTATATTTCAGGGGATACTATTAAACAATCAGCTATGCGATCGGATTTATTTTGAATAAAAAAAATTTATAAGTCATCCATTATTATTTCTACAATTTTTTATTCGAAATTGCAATCCGGAATTGGTTTTATGCCTCCTATCAAGAGTACAGCTGCTGGCCAATTGCCTCAGCTTGAAACAAACGCGAGCTTGATTGGGGAAAATGAAAATCCATGAAGCTGTTATTTATACTTGAACTGCTGCTGTCCGGCAGCTGGCCAGCCCCTCTCAGCCCCGAGTGCTCATTTCCAGCTCTCCTACAGCAGCCAGCAGTTGTACTCTTGATAGGAGGCATAAAACAAATTCCGGATTGCAATTTGGGATAAAAAATTGTAGAAATAATAAAATAAAGCAGTCATCCATAAAAAATGTCTATCTAGTGCAGCAAACATTGTCCATACAGCTGGAACCATTTCCAGCAGTCTAGAAATCCATGAAGCTGCTGTTTATACTTAAATACAATATATCATTGGTCTCTTCATATATTTTGGGGCGTGCAGATAGATTTTTTTGAATAAGATCTAAGTGAAGTCCTTCCAGAGAGAGTCCATAAGTGGATATTGTTTTATATTAATGAGAATCCAACCCAAGAGTATCTAAACTAAATTTATGTAAAAAGAATACAGATTATATGATCCAATTTTGCAAAAAGTTCACGTCTCAAGAGATGTAACCTTCAATGAACATTGCACATGGGACGGAGATAAAAATCAACCAAATGTAGACGATCAGATCAAGTCAAATCACTCTCAACAACTGATGATGATCAGTCTTCCAGTCAAGATGAAGAAACACCCAACGGTTGTTGATGATTAAACTTTTGTGTCAAGAGGAGCACTACTTTTACCAATGCCCAAATTGCCTCAGCTTTCATGTCCACAAACAGAACATTTCCACTTGCTTTAAGGGAAGTATGTCATAGTGCCATCACCCATAAAAGGGGTTGTACTAGACCTCAAGGATTATGGCATCATAGGCTAGGCCACTTAGATGTTGAAGCAATGAAACAAATGCAAAGTTTCTCTAAGAGTACACCTGCTGGTTGTACGAGAAAGCTGGAAATGACCACTCAGGGGATGAGAGGGGCTGGCCGTCTGCTAATATATGACAACAATGCAGGGAGGTCCAGCAGCTACTCTGTGAAAGTCGACAGGGAGCCGGCGAGCCCCTTTCAGCACTCTGAGTTTGATCTGGATCGGATAAAGGACAGGATAGACGATTGGATATTTGCTCGGCTAAGGGATCGGATAACGAATTAGAAAAATCATTATTAAGATATTGAGTCTTACCTCGTTATTCTCTACCATTGCATACCCCAGTTGATCCTTACTCCTTACTATTTGGATCTCCCCCATATTCTTATCAACAAAGCCCACTAATCCTATCCCAATTATCATCCTAAATGTGACGGCACGAGCATTTGAATATGCTATGGGGCAACAAGAGAAAGACCCGATTCTGAAAGGAGATACTTATTTTATAACTATATTAAAAATGCATAAAAATATGATAAACTGAACTAAGATTCTGAGGGGGCGGGGAATGGCTCCATCGACTCAGGCATACTTTGGTTTATACTATTATGTCTTAAAATAATTTTCCATTTTTCCTTATTATTTTCTTCTTTATATAATATTGCATTTCCCGGCCTTCTGGCCGCCGGCGCTGTCGGCGATCGTTACCAACACCTCTGTTGAGGTGGTGGCTAGCATTTCCCGGCGACATGGCTGCCGGAGGCGGCTCTCCGGCGATCCCGAGCAAGAAGAAAAGCTCAGTAAACTCTCATCTTTCTCACATGGTATAAGGCTCAATTGAGCCCGATATCTCTCCTAAAGGAGCTAGACAGCTAGCACCGGGGGAGGGGAGTAGAAACTGACCATTAATCGAGCTTGGCAACGAGTACTGTGGCGATCTTCACAAAGCAGCTGCCAGCCACCTGGAACCATTTACAGCAGTCTAGAAATCCATGAAGCTGCAGTTTATACTTGAACTGCATCAGTTTGAGAATTTTCTTCTACTCTCACTCTTGTTTCTATTCTTATTTCTATTATTTTCTTCAACTCTACTATGTTACTTCTTTTATTTATATTATGGAAATCCATGAAGCTGCTATGAGATTTGATCACTCATAGTTTCTTCTTCTTCTTCACTTCATATCTCTGAAATGACAACAATGCAGGGAGGTCCGACAGCTACTCTTTAAAAGTCGACAGGGAGCCGGTGAGCCCCTCTCAGCCCTCTAAGTTTGATCTGGATGGATTTCTAGACTGAGGGAGATGGTTCAAGGTGACTGGCAGCTACTCCGTGAAAGTCGACAGGGAGCACGGAGAATCTTGGATGCTTCCGGGCTGCAGGGATGTCCCTGTCGAAAGTTGAAAGCTTAGGACGTGCGACAGGGACATCCTAAGCTGAAAATGACGAGACGACACATCCTAAGCTTTCAACTTTCGACAGGGACATCCCTGCAGCCCGATAGCATCCAATATCCTCCGTACTCCCTGTCGACTTTCACGGAGTAGCTGCCAGTAACCTTGAATCATCTCCCGCAGTCTAGAAATCCATCCAGATCAAAATCATAGGGCTGAGAGGGGCTCGCTGGCTCTCTGTCGACTTTCACAGAGTAGCTGTCGGACCTCCCTGCATTGTTGTCATTTCAGAGATATGAAGTGAAGAAGAAGAAGTAACATAGTAGAGTTGAAGAAAATAATAGAAATAGGAATAGAAACAAGAGGGAGAGTAGAAGAAAATATTCAAACTGTTGCAGTTCAGGTATAAACAGCAGCTTTATGGATTTCTAGACTGCTGGAAATGGTTTCAAGTGGCTGGCAGCTGAGAGAAAAAAGAAAGGGAGAGAAAGCAACTTTGTCAGACACCCACAAATATGAGGAAATAAGATCAAAAAGAAACCATTCATTTTCACTTACAAATCGGACGAACTGTAGTCCTATTATGTACCAAATTCCTGCACTGCAATGCACTTGAATTGCAGTCATGAGCTGCGGATACACTGCAGTTTTACACATCCTGGTTATCCGACAAGGTGAGGACTGGTTTGGAGCTCGATAGATCGGATAAAGGATCGGATAGGCGATCAGATAAGAGATCGGATAGGAGATCGGATAAGCGATCGGATAACGCAGGGGCTGGGTGGGACTGGCCAGCTGCCGGACAGCAACAGTTCCAGTATAAACAGCAGCTTCATGGATTTTCATTTTCCCCAATCAATTTAGCGTTTGTTTCATTGCTTCCACATCTAAGTGTCCTAGCTAATGATGTCATAATCCTTGAGAACTAGTGCAACCACTTTTATGGGTAATGGCACTATGACATACTTCCCTTAAAGCAAGTGGAAATGTTCTGTTTGTGGACATGAAAGTTGAGGCAATTGGTCAGCAGCTGTACTCTTGATAGGAGGCATAAAATCAATTCTGGATTACAAAAAATGAATATCCACACACAATATATATAGAAGAAGAATGCACTAAAATTATACAAATTAATGTTTGAATATATACAATTATAATCCATTTCATTTACCCACTTTTATCGAATGCTACATGCAAAAAGTAATATGCAATTTCTCATCTAAAATTTTGCATCTCTAGATGTCATTTGTTATAATTATTCCAATCTGTCTCATCTAATGTCAAGACTCCTCCATAAACTTCATTACAAATACACCACAATCATAGTCATTATGTTGTTTCGGGGTATTCTCCTTCTTAATCGGTCAATCTGTAATATCTTCATTAAATGAATCACCAACATCATTCTTTAGTGAAGCAATCTACAATATTAATGACACCTATGTTATTAACCAAACATATAATTTTTTGAGAAATAAATAAATAAACTTATACCATCATTTTACTTTCTTTCAAAGCATAGCGTGACCTTAAGGTGTCATATATAGTCCATGTCCTTCGGCATATATCACCAACAAGCAAAATCCAATGATTATTATTAACATTAATTGGCATTAGAATTATGTTTGATGATTGGACAAGTTCTGATGTGATATGCTTAACAAATCCAGTAGTATTCATTTTGTATTTTAAAGCAACCTGCAACATAATACATATTACCTGTACATTCTTGGTGCAAAATTTGAAATATAATATAAAGAAATGAAGCATGAGAAGAATTCATTTACCGAATAAAGTGGATCTATATATAAACTAGTCTTCCATGAACTTGGATCTCTAATTCGTTTATTTGATAGTACTTGGTAATAGTAAGTAATATGATCATTACTTATACATTCCTACTCCAAGAGATCATACATTAAACAGGGGGTTATTGCACAATTGTCATTCCCGAAAATCAATAAATTTCTGCAACATGTAACAAAATATCAGATTTAGTTTCATATAAATGATTTTGAAGGAAATAAGATTATTACTTGTTTTCATATCTTTTTAAAACACTCTCAACATACTTTTTTTGAAGCATTCCGATTGATTTTGGCTTTGATGTTTCTGCATTAAAAAAATATTTTAGAAGATAATATTTATTTGAAACTTATAATCAAATAAATTGAGAATAAAAAACTTACAGAAATTTCATGTTGTGGCACTACTAATTTATTTGAAGTGGTTAATGCTTTATTTGTAGTACTTTCATTGAAAGTAAATTAGTGCATCTTACCTTGATAAATAGGAAATAAATATTATACCTTGCCGAAAAATTGTAATACCTTTCCATAGAATATTTTAGGGCATATAGAAGCATGAAAAATTTATTAAGTGTTGCTTAATTGAGTTTACAAGGATTAATCTTCACAAGGTGCGTTATAATGGTTTCATTAAGATATTATTTTACATGATTTTTTGACTTTAAATTTATCTGAAACTTAAGCAATAAAATATTATGATCATATTATAGCTCTTTTAATTTTTGAGGAATTTTTGGGCGAGTATTTTTGGTACTTCCTTCAATACCCCTAAGTATATGAATTATTTTGGATTAAATATTTAGAGGTTAAATACTTTATGAAAGTTTATGAGATTTAATATTCACAGATATCTTGTTACCCTATAGTGTTCATAATTTCTGTGTGGTCATACCCCCACCTCAAAATGCGAGATGGGGAAGGCGAGCTCGTCGTCGTAAAAAGTGTTAATGGTCTCCCCCTGCCTCGGCCGGCGTGCCTCGAAACCTGGCGGCACATGGTCGCCCACAAACTCCGCGAGCTCGGCCTCGCTAGTGTTCCCTTCGAAGAAGCAATAGTCGGTAAAGTGTCGGGCGCACTTGGTGCGGCCGTCGGCGTCAGGGTTGGTCTTGCCCATGCTCGCAGAAGAAGGGGTGGAGCGCGAGTAAGAAAGAGAAAAGTGCAGGAAGAGAGAGAAGATGAGCAGTTAATAAGGCGTACGAGGTTGGAGAGAGGGGGGAGGGGGGGACTATTTATAGAAAAAGACATCTGGGGAAAAACTGTCCAACCGGCCCAGCTCGCCGACTTCCGACGCATCCCATCCCGCGTAGAGTTGAAAATGAGGGCATATATTTATTATTATTATTATTATTATTATTCAAACATCAGATACCGGCCTAAAAATGTTCGCAGATTATTACAGGATCAAGTAAAAAATAAAAGGCAGGGCGCGCCAGCAGAGAGGAACCGGGAGGCGAGTACCGGTCGGCTCAGCGATGGAGCCGCTTTTTTATCTACCCCGGCCTCGCCCCCCTCGCCCCCCAGGCTGCCGCGCGCGGAGGAAATCACGGATCCGCCCCGAGTTCCGCTGCGCCACTAGGAGACCCTCGTCGATTTCGTCCAAGAGCTAGGAGGGAGACAACAACTCGCCAGCTTAGCCGCCTCGCACCTCGTCAGCAAGCCGAACATAGTCTCGCTGCAGCGCCTTGTTGACCTCCTGCACCTCGCGCAGGCCGCGCACGAGCTTCTTGAAGAGCTTGATCCCTCTCCTCGTCAACTCGTCACTTTCCACTTCAGTGCTCAGGTAGGAGTCCAACGAGCTCGGGGAGGGGAGTGGAGAATAATGAGATGATCGCGAAGACTCCATGGCCGCGGATTGGCTGGGGGGACCTGCGAACAAGGAAACTTCAATGAAGAGGAGCAGCCCTAAAAGAGCAGCAGATCCAAGAGGTATTTTTTACTATTTTGCCCCCGCTGGCCTGCCCATAGCCGTTCAGAACAACGGAGTTACGCTGTTGGCAGGTCAATCTGGACTGCATATAGCCGTTTAGAACAGCGGAGGTGGGCTATTTGCAGTCCATTTTCATAAATCTATAAATAGGATCCAAGGGGTACCCCGGAAAGCATGCTTTCAGTGCCCTCTTGCTCCCTCTCTCAAGCGTTTTCTGAGTATACCTTAGATCGGCCTTTGTCTAAGTAGGGTAAATGTTCAAAGATCTTCCGAATGTGTGGTGGGTCCTCCCCGCCGAGCCCTTGGGTCAGTCCTCCCTTGTTTTCCTTTGTTATTTTGCTTGCATGAGTGAAGTAGGTGCGCGGTCACCCCTTCCCCACGGGTGAACTCCACAGGAGACCGAGAAATCGGTTTCAACACTGAGGTTTAGAGTTTATGCTTTATAGTTTAGGGTTTAAGGTGTATAGTCTTTTTAACAAAACTTTTGGATTTAAATAATATAAAGATGGAATCTTTTCCAGTTCAATACTACTACACACAAAACATTCAATAGTTTTTTTCATCATAAGAACATATTGCCTCTGTTTTGAAGATAAAATTTCAACTTACAATATTTGTCTGCAAAAAGAGAAAAAATACATATGAATATAAAATTCTAGCTAACGTTGCTCATATGACTCATCGACTATGCTACTGTCTGGTACTCCGGTAGGCTATTTGGGTCTTTGGCCTCTTCCAATTTCAGACTCTCACTTTCAAATTTGAGCCTCATTTGTTTTAAAGTTTTCACGAATTAAGTTTGATTAAGACTTCATTTGATTCGGCGGTGGCGGGTCGATCCGGCAGGTGGAAACAGAGTGTTCGAACTGGAGGGGGAGGTGGTTGCTAGAAACGGAACTTTTTGGGGCATTTCTCAAGCCAGACGGGTGAAAACGAAGCTAATGCCACCGGAGATTCATTTATTTACCCTCCTTCCGATAGCGTTTCGGAAACCGTAGGGCTGCCTCCAGTTCGAGTTGACGGCCTTATAAAACACGCTTCTGTTCGAACAAGTTCACGGCGTGCGGAAACGCGTAGGGCTGCCTCAGTTCACGGCCCTTTTAGGGCTTCCTTCTTACAGCCATCGCGACATCTCCAGCGGCATCCGGCCGCGAACGGCGAACTGCTCCGGCACAAGGCTTCTTCTCCGACGGCGGAGGGCTTCTCTTCTCCGGCACAGGTCTGTTCTTTTCCGGCTCAAGTATCTCCTTCTCCGACGGCACAGTTCTGATTTGGCGCAGGTTCGCTTTTCCGGCTCAGATAATCTTCTCCTTCTTGCATTTCCTATGTTGCCAGACATCTCACCTCTTCCCTCTCCCCCTCCCTCCCGATTTTGTGCAGAACTCCAGATCTCATTTTCACGGTTACTGTTGTTCCGGCCTTCTCCTTCGTACAGAACTATAGATCCGACTTTTGGGCCTGTAATCTGCAGCACTCCACACCAGCAGGTATACCCTCCCCTCCCCCCCCCCCATTTTTTTTTCTGATTTTGATGGATTGTGTGTGTTGATCTGCACAACAATGTGTGTGTAATAATGGATTTGTAATGTGTATGTGCTGTAATTGTGTGTGTAATGTGTTTGTTTGTGTAATGTGTTTATTTGTACAGCACATACACACACACATTACACAGCCCTCGTCCAACAATGATGAACACATACATTATTGCAATGTGATCATGTGCAATGTGCTGTTATTTCCCTCGTCGTTGGTGTCGCCCTGTTTGCCGAACTTTTGCACCCAATGAACATACTCTTTAAACAGATCAATGTAATGCTCAAAATCCTTCCAATGTTGTTTGGTTGGTTTCATTTAGTTTTTCACTTTTTAATACACAAAATCTGTACGATGTTGGACAATTAACTATTATAGACATTCCCATGCAAGATACTCCCAATGATTGCGTTGTATTTGTTATGATGTATACGAAGACAATTGTCAAGAAAAAGAAAATTGATTGGGCTAAGCATAAAAGATGGGCTAAACAAATAACATAGATTAGGGCAGAGTTTGTGATTGAGCTGATCACCACATTTCATAACAAAGTTTTGAGTAAGTGATTTCCATTATGAGTTCCAAGCCTATAAACATCTATATGCATTATATTACCTTTTTCCTTAGCATGGGGACGTATTTTACTAATAATTTCTGTATAATTACCATGCAGAACAAAATAACTATCTTGATTATTTGGTTTTGCAGCAATAGCTAAACCAAACTGACTTGTTATTTTTTGTGTCTGTAGTTTATCTAATTCTCCCAAAGGAAAGTATAAATAATTTAATTGTTCTATAGTAGTAGCAAATAAGAAGTAGCTTTGATCTTTTGTAAGATCAATACCAGTATGGAGTTCTTACACAAGGTAAAGGCGTTTCTCCTCAAAGATAACTATCCGCAAAATCATCAATTACGTTTTTTTAAAACTTACTCTCGTAATCTAATACATAGTGAGGAATATTAAGTTTAGCGGCTACCATTTTTGCATCATAAATATCTTGCCCTGCACAACATGCATTTTTTCATGGCAGCTATTCCATGATCATATAATTGCAAAGTTGTTCCAATAACCTTGTGACCTTGAGCACATAACATAGCTGCAACAGTAGAGCTATCGACTCCTCTGATGAATCTTGTCCATCTCAATCATCTGGGAATGACTGCGGAGTTTTCGTCATGATATACATGAAAACACTATTAAAGAAGGGGGAATTACGCGGCCACCAAAAGGTTGCAGGATTAATATTGTGTTTCTGCTAGTTGCGGATTCAGTAAGTACAGAGCAAATATGGGGGTATGTGACATAATAAAACATAAGAGCGTTCAAGAGCAATATTAAATTGGTTTAAATTATTTTACAACAGAAGATTATCACTCCGAAAAATGTCACCACTACTCCTTTTGGGTTTTTTCACATCCCAGCTCTCAAGTTTTCCACTGAACTCACATGGAATCGGGTTCAATTGAGCATGATTTCTCCCCTATTTGATATAGAATTCTAGTATAGAGGGAGGGGAGGAGAAACAAACAGTTATCTATTTTACCTTCATGAACGTGTATGTATGGTCTTGCGACGAGCTCCAAGAGGTTTCCAATCAACAATGTTCTCCCTCAATCACATTACACGTGATGAAGGTAAATTAACAAAAGACTGTCCGTGCGGAAATTCCAGTTAGTCCAAGTAAATAAGAAAGAATTGTCTGATTTTTGGGCACCTGATCAAAAGTTAAAGGGTTGCGAGGTCTCGCTTAGAAAATAGATCTTGTGGTGGCAGGGCACCTGATCAAAAAATTTGTAGTGGATTCCTACCAGGGTGGTAGAAAAGTGGATGTACCCAGGTTTATTGAGGAACCACTACAATTCTTGTGTCGTCTGTGTTTGCTCTTTTTGTGTTTGTATGCTGTGATTTTTTTGTTTATACTTATATATATCACTAACTTTTAATCCGCTATAAAAACAAGTAAATAATTTTTTAATACTCTATTCACACCCCCTCTAGAGTAAACTTAAGTCTATCCCTCACTTTCAGACCCGGTGGTTCCTCTTGAAGCCATGGCAACCCGAACTCCTCTCACTTGAGAGATCCGGTGCCTAAATGCTTGAAAGAAAAGCAAGAAAAGGATAGATGTCATGCACACATCCTAAAACCGAGAGGAGAAATGTCGTTAACTTACGACTCCTCTTTCTTGCCATAGAATCCTTGACTTGCACGGATGAAAACGAGCGCCTCCAAGTCCTCTCCACAGATCTGGCCTCGGAACGACGATCGGAGCTCCGAAGCCCCGTCAATGGCGAAGAAAGCTCTCCTTCCTCCTCCTCCACTCTCCTCTCAAAACCCTAACTCTTACTTCTCAAAAGAGAAAATGAGAAGATACCACCGATTAGCCCTACATAAGCCCTTTGGGCGGAGGATCCTGGGGCCTTGGATCAGATTTGATGTGAAATCGGACGGCTACGAAGCCAATCGACGGAACTATTTTCGTCCGCTATCGTCGGGTGATAGTGTTACCGTCAGGAGATAACTTCCAGAGCCGTAGGTCAGAAAAATGCGCAAGCGCTATCGCCAGCGTTAGTACTAACGTCGCGCGATAACTTCCAGAGACGGCTACTCAGGGAAAACCCCGCTACCGCCGGGCGATAACGTTATCGTCGGGCGATAACCCCTTAGCTCGTAACTCGACGAACGGGCCTTGAAGGAGCTCTCCGACAGTTGATGGAACATAATTACGACACATTCACTTTCATATATGCTTTATAAGGCCTCTATGCATCACTTGGATGCTTGACGATCAAACCCAAGTCATTCTATTATTATTTCTACAATTTTTTATCCGAAATTGCAATCTGGAATTGGTTTTATGCCTCTTACCAAGAGTACAACTGCTGGCCGCTGTGGGAGAAAGCTGGAAATGACCCCTCAACTGTCGGAATGGACTTGACGAGAAATCTAGCAATCATGATGTGTTTCAATCTTTTTCTCTCGGCATTCATGGATTTTATTGTATGACAAGTTTTTCTTTTTTTTGTTATCAGTTTTTCTTCTTCTTACTCATAGTCTCTCGTCGCGAATGAGAATTTTCAGCACATTCTCCGTGTTTTAAACATGAATGTTGATGGTAAGAAGAAAATCATGCTCTCTCTCACCTCCGACAAAGGTATTGGCTTCCGACTGTTGGTCCTGTAATCTACAGCACTCAATACCAGCAGGTATACCCTCCCCTCACCCCCCATTTGTTTTTTTTGATTTTGATGGATTGTGTGTTGATTTGCACAACAATGAGTCTGTTTGTTTATGTGCAATGAGCTGTGTAATAATGGATTTGTAATGTGTGTAATGTGTGTTTGTTTGTGTAATGTGTTTATTTGTATAACACATACAAACACACATTACACAGCCCTCGTCCAACAATGATGAACACATACATTACTGCAATGTGATCATGTGTAACGTGCTGTTATTTCCCTCGTCGTTGGTGCCACTCTTTTCTGATTTTCTACTTTTTTTGGTTACCAGATACCGAGTGTTTTGTCGAACTTTTGCACCCTTGCCAACAACATCATTTTTGTTGATCTTCTAAACCCTTACCGACATCATCGTGAAAAGTTCCTGATTTCCTGCAACTTCTCCTGAAGCCCAACTGTATTTTCATCATGCACGAGAAATCTAGCAATCATGGCGTGTTTCAATCTCTTTCTCTCGGCATTCATGGATTTTATTGTATGACAAGTTTTTCTTTTTTTGGTTATCAGTTTTTCTTCTTCGTACTCGTAGTCTCTCATCGCGACCAAGAATTTTCAGTACATTCTCCGTGTTTTAAACAAGAATGTTGATGGTAAGAAGAAAATCATGCTCTCCCTCACCTCCGTCAAAGGTATTGGCCTCCGATTCGCCAACAAATGAATGAATGAATGATGTTAAAACAAAAACCTAAATCCTAAACCCGAAACTCCCAAACCCTAAACCCTAACCCTAAACACTAAATCCTAAACCCTAAACCCTAAAATTCCTAAACCATAAATCCTAAATCCTAAAGTCAATATGCACTTGGGTCATGTGGGTATTGAAACTGAATTCTTCCCTCTTAAGATTATATCTAACTTTTCGGAGCATTCAGTCGAACGAACGAAATCATCCAGTCAAACGTCGGAATGATTCGGTCAAATTCTAGAATCATCCAGTCGAACGTCGTTGATGCAGCAAGCCCAGAGCCGCCCCGCTCTGGCGACCATTCACGGCCTAGCCAGAGGCCCACGTTTTAGTGACCCACTGCCGGGCTGTAGCCCAAACACTTTTTTGATGCAGCAATCCCAGAGCCGCCTCGCTCTGGCGATCATCATGGTCTAGCCAGAGGCCTACGTTCTAGCGGCCACTGCCGGGCTGCAGCCCAAGCACCTCACCCATGACCACACCTTATTTTCAGTGTTGTGTGCTCCCGAGAGCCTGCGTGGCAAAGAGAGTTGTGTGCAATGAATGTGTTGTGTGCTGAACAGGAAAGGGAAAGCTGACCCGCGTCAAGCTGTGTGCGTATTGACGAGTTGAGCAAAGTGCTGACCTGTACCTGCGTTATGTACGACCGATTGGGAGACCAGAATAGGCTCGTCGGTGCGCATAACGAGAGATCGATTAGTAGACCGGAATGGCTCGTCGATCAGGAATGCTCAAATGTTGTTGTGCGGTTAATACCTCTGAATGGGATGTGAGAGAGGGTCTCCAGCCTGCGCGCTGTAGTAGACTATTTCTCCATAGCTAACAAGTTAAGAACCTCAGATTGGTGGTGGGACCCAGGATAATCCGGTACACCGTGAATGTGCTTTGAGTGCACTGAGCGTCTGACACTGAAGCCGGTGTTTGTGATGGTGATTTGCGTGAGAGCACTTGATGTGATATATATATATATATATATATGTTGTGATTGCAATGCATGCAGAGAAGGAATCATTGCCCCTGTTAAGGAGTAGGGTCGTTATAATTGGTCAGCTGAATGCTGATCCATTGCTTTGTTTATCACCCTTGGGGTGGATTGTCCATATGCAGGTACTGATGAGCTGAGTTCTAATGAGCGGGTTGAAGCCCTTGCTGCTTGTAGGCCCTTGAAGGCCGTGCGAAGTTTATGTTTTCATGTGTTGCCGGCCTACGAGCCGATGTTTGTAAACCACATTTTTTTAAGAGGAATATGTAAGGCCTTAAGGCCGCGAGCTATTGTGTACTTGTAAACATTCCTGGTGATATATATAAATGTGTTGTTTATATATTTAGTGGACATTCAAATGAGATGAGTTCATGCAAGTTAAAAACTTCCGCTAGAATGCTCTGAGTTAAGATGCGAGTAGTAGTAGTTTTGATATGCATACATGATTCCGCCACCTGTCTGTGGAATATGGCGCGGGGCCTCGGCCGGACCCTCTGTTATATTTCATGTGACGGCTGGAGGCGTTACAGTTATGACCCTGGAGGGCTGAGCCCGGAGGATGTTCAACACCCGCCGTCAGGCTTTCACTGTGCTGATTGAGCCGGTGGTAGCGCACCCAGAGTATAACCATGGAAAGTGACAATAGGCGAGCTGACCAGCCAAAGAGGGAGAGCTGGGGTGCACTCGACAACTACGTCCTACCCTCTCCAGGTATTACTTGGGAAATCTGACCTTTTTCCACAATAGGGGAGAAGGTTCCTCTCAAGCGAGTTGTCCTCCTCGCTGGGCGGAGTAGACAGGAACATGCTCGGCATGAGGTCCCGAGCTGTGATCTCCTCACAGCCCTCCACCAGCACCCTCGTATTCTTCATGATCTGCAGGGTGCATTCGGCGGACTGGATCGAGTTGACCCACAGGCACTCCGCAACCTCAGCCTCGCCAAAGATCCTCGATCTCTTATACATGTAAGGGGGCTCGCCGCAGCCATGAGGGATGAAGGCTTCCACCTAGTGCATAATCTTGTTGTGGAGTCCTTTGTTTGGCTCCTTCAGCTTCTCGTTGTCCGCCTCCAGGTCGGCGGTGCGAGCACGCAAGTTCCCGTTCGCCTCTTCCAGCTCGGTGGCACGGGCGCGCAGTTGGTTATTTTCTTCCTCCTGCTCGATGGCGCGAGCTCGCAGCTCGCTAGCGGCCTCGGCATCCTGTGAAGCAAAAAGGGTAAGCGAATCTATTGCAGAAAAATCCCAAGTAAAAGAAGACAGGGGCAGCCGGTACTTACCATCCCGCGACGGCTTTGGCGAGTAAGTCCTCGGCAATGTCGGGTTGCCTCGCCAGGTCGACGGTCTTGTCCTTGGCCACATCGCGCATCTGCTCAGCTTTTCGCAGGTGGTTGCACCGGTTGAAGCTGCGGCGGACCATCATGTGATGCAGCTCCAGGGCTCGCATTTGGGCATGCAGGCCTTCGTGGCCGAGCTGGCGGAGGGTCAGGCTCTTGTAGGCCTCGGCATCCTCGCGCCCATAGAGGCCGAGCCGAGCGCATAGGCATGCCCGGTGGGGGGTTGCCCCCCTGACCAGGAGTGTTGGAGGGAGGATATGGAGACCCGGTGGGTCTGCTCATCCCATTGGACCATCAGCTCGTCGGTCGAGTCCTTCCACCTTCCCCCAAAGCCGAAGAGAAAAACACCGGGGAAAAACTGGCACCTGCGATGGTAGGAACCTACCTAACACACCAACAGTCATAACACTCACTAGGGTTTAAAGAAAGGTGGTCTTATACTTTGACACACCGAAAACCGGATAAAGACCGACACCTGAAGGGGTGGGAACCTGCCCAACACACCAACAATCATAACACCCAACAGGGTTCAAAGAAAGGTGGTCTTATATCTTGACACACCCAAAACCAGATAAAGAATTATCCAAGGTGTTTCTCCACCCAATGAATCTACCTACAAAGTCTTAGTTAATCCTTTTATTAATTAAGATGTGACCATATTTCATTCATTAACCCTAAGAGGCAACCCTAAGGTTTGAACTAGGGTTCCATGATATTCCAACCCTAAAAACTTCTAAAACTATTTCTAGGGGTGATTCAAGTGATAACAATGTAGTGGCCAAAGTTTCACCTTGTTTAGTTGAGGGGTTGATCACCCAACATATCAAGTGCACTTTTGAAGAACTAAGCCTATTTCCTTTGGGTGACCAACTTTGCTCACCATGTTACTGTAACGCTCCCGGTTTTTCAATGATTAGTTAATCCTTTTATTCGGCGTATTTATGACGTCAGGGCGTTACGTTGGCGCATGTTTGACATGTGCTGTTGTTAGAACGTGGTTTTAGCTCTTAGGTTTTTCTGTGTGGCTGAGTTTTAGCCTGTTTGCAAGATTCCCTAGCGAGCCGGGTCTGTTTTGGTGACTCGGTGGAGCTTCTTTGGGAATGCTTGTGTTTTGGGGTTATAGAGCACAAGGGCTTGTAACCAGAAGAACAAGGCCCCCTGAGCTCCAATCTGTTCCCATGAGCCTCTTTGGGAATGATTAGTTAACCTAGGAATGCTTGTCCTAGGTCATACACATACCAATATGTTCCCCTGAGCTCCGCATCGTCGTTCTTCTCACCGAAATATCATCGTTTGCTTGAACTCCATCCTCCCGATAATTTTTCTCACCTGACCTCTCACGCTTGTTCTCCACGAGCTCTTCGGCACTCAGCGACTTCTTCTCCTGGAGTATCTTCGGTGGCTGTCCTAAACTCTTCTTCCATTTCTTGCAAGATAATTGTAAGATGTTTTTTCTTACTCTAAATTTTGATTTGTCTTGATCTTGAATTTTGTGGGAAACCCAAATTGTCTTTGAGGCAATGAGAAAATCATAAATCAATTGCTTGGAGACAATAAAACTTATTTCTTGCATAATCTAAGATTAATAAGGATCTCAACATATTATACACTACATTATGATAATTGATTGAATATCTTAATTATTTTTTTGTAGGATAAAATGGGTCGTCAATTGCTCAACACTCGTGTAATTTTGACTTTCATTAATGGAGCAAAAAAGCTATTGGATTCCTTGGACCAATTGTCCAAAGACGTTTTATCTACGGCGGGTGTTCTTCCTTTATTTACTTTATATACGGGGTCGGCTTCCACCTCCACCGTGACAGAAACTAAACCGCCAGTAAATGCGGCGGAGAAAGATTTCTTGTATGAATTCTGCGAGCACAGTTCCTCCAGCTCTCTAACAGGATGAATTTTCATTGTGTGGGTTGACTAAAGGCTCCAACAATGGTCGGATACTCGCCCAAACAATTTCTTTGTTGCGACCAGAGTCCTCATAGATTGCCCTAGCAATCGACTCGATTACATCAGCCAATACCTGCGGGAGCAATGGAGATTTCAGTGGTGGTATTTTTTGTATGGATGTTATGAAATGTATACTTCAAGGAAGGTAAATGTCATGTTTTGTAATCATGAGAAGTTTTTTGTAATTTCAATAATAAGAGGGGTGTCATCTGTAATTATGCTAACTCCGAGGTGAAGTTTTGGTAATGAGAGGGGCTGGCCAGCTGATGGACAACAACAGTTCTAAGCATAAACAGCAGCTTCATGGATTTCTAGACTGCTGGAAATGGTTCCAGCTGTATGGACAATGTTTGTTGTGGACGGCAGCAGCAGTTCACCACTCCCCTCTCCCCCTCCCCCCTGGTTTTGTGCAGAACTCCACCAGCAGGTATACCCTCCCCCCCCCCCCCACCCCCACCCCCCATTTTTTTTTGATTTTGATGGATTGTGTGTGTTGATTTGCACAACAATGTGTGTGTTGATTTGCACAACAATGTGTGTGTTTGTTTATGTGCAATGTGCTGTGTAATAATGGATTTGTAATGTGTGCTGTAATTGTGTGTGTAATGTGTGTTTGTTTGTGTAATGTGTTTATTTGTACAACACATACAAACACAAACACGCATTACACAGCCCTCGTCCAACAATGATGAACACATACATTACTGCAATGTGATCATGTGCAATGTGCTGTTATTTCCCTCGTCGTTGGTGCCGCCCTGTTCTGATTTTGATGGATTGTGTGTGTTTGTTTCCAGCAAGGATGTGTAATAATGTGCATGCAATGTGTGTGTGTTGTGTATGTGTTGTGTATGTGTAATGTGTGTGTGTGTCTGATATTGTTGTGTGCGTGTTGTGTTGAGTGTAATGTTGTGTGTTGAGTGTAATGTTGTGTGTTGAGTGTAATGTTGTGTGTTAGTGTTGTGAGTGTTGTGTATGTGCAATATGAGTGTTGCGAGTGTTGTGTGTTGAGTCATGAGTGTGTGCCGTGTAATGTGTGATCATTGCCTCAAAGACAATTTGTGTTTCCCACAAAATTCAAGATCAAGAAAAATCAAAATTTAGAGTAATAAAAAGCATCTTACAATTATCTTGCAAGAAAATGGAAGAAGAGTTTAGTACAGCCACCGAAGATACTCCGGGAGAAGAAGCCGCTGAGTGCCGAAGAGCTCGTGGAGAATGGGCGCAAGAGGTCGGGCGAGAAAAATTATCGGGAGGGTGGAGTTCAAGCAAACGACGATATTTCGGTGAGAAGAACGGCGGTGTGGAGCTCAGGGGAACAGATTGGTATGCGTATGACCTAGGATTTATTCCCTTATCCGATCAGACTTATTCCCTTATCCGATTGATTAACGATCGGATAAACAATCAACTATATTTTTTAAATGGAACGTAATTAAGGCACATTCACTTTCATATATGCTTAATAAGGCCTCTATCCATCACTTGGATGCTTGACGATCAAACCCAAGTCATCCATAATTTCTATATTCATCCATATAGCATCCTAAATGATTAATAAAGCCTACATGAAAATAAAGTGCATATGGATGAATATAGAAATTATGGATGACTTGAGTTTGATCGTCAAACATCCAAGTGATGGATAGAGCCCTTATTAAGCATATATGAAAGTGAATGTGCCTTAATTATGTTCCATTTTAAAAATACAGCTGATTGTTTATCCGATCGTTTATCAATCGGATAAGGGAATAAGTCCGATCGGATAAGGGAATAAATCCTAGGTCATACGCATACCAATCTGTTCCCCTGAGCTCACATCGCCGTTCTTCTCACTGAAACATCGTCGTTTGCTTGAACTCCATCCTCCCGATAATTTTTCTCGCCCGACCTCTCGCGCCTGTTCTCCACGAGCTCTTCGGCACTCAGTGACTTCTTCTCCCGGAGTATCTTCGGTGGCTGTCCTAAAATCTTCTTCCATTTTCTTGCAAGATAATTGTAAGATGTTTTCTCTTACTCTAAATTTTGATTTGTCTTGATCTTGAATTTTGTGGGAAACACAAATTGTCTTTGAGGCAATGAGAAAATCATGAATCAATTGCTTGGAGACAATAAAACGTATTTCTTGCATAATCTAAGATTAAAAAAGATCTCGACATTTTATACACAACATTATGATAATTGATTGAATATCTTAATTATTTTTTTCTAGGATAAAATGGGTCGTCAATTGCTCAACACTCGTTGTGTAATTTCGACTTTCATTAATGGTGCAAAAAAACTATTGGATTCCTTGGACCAATTGTCCAAAGAAGCTTTATCTATGACTGGTGTTCTTCCTTTATTTACTCTATCATTTATCACCCAAAATATTCCCCTGTTGCGCACGTTGATAGGTTTTTATGATATTACTAAAAGATGTTTTGTTATTGGTGGTGAGTGTCTATACTTTGTAGTAAATGATGTTGCATTAATCCTCGGCCTCCCCAACAGAGGTGAAGAATTTCATTTTAGGGTATCGTTCTCTAATACTCTAATGATTATGCATTTTTAATTTATATAGATTGTATTAAATAAGATGAAATGAATTCTTATTATTTCAGTTGCGTCTCCTTGGAAGTAGGAGTAGTATCAAACGGAGCCGGAGTAGGATGAGAAGAATCAATTTTTTTTATTAAAAGATCAAATTTTTCATGTACACTTTTTAGAACTTTCTTTAGATATATTTTAGTTTTTTTTTTGACTGGAAAGTCAGTGCTGGAGGAGGACGATGAATGAGATGACATAATTTTCCTCTTTGTATGAGGCTCTTTTTCTGTACGAGGATATTTTTCTTGTACATTATCAACCATAGCTCTCAAAACCTGTACATGCATTAATTATATTTCAGGGGATACGATTAAACAATCAGCTATGCGATCAGATTTATTTTGAATAAAAAAAAATTTATAATACATAAATTTAGAGTAAGAAAAAACATCTTACAATTATCTTGCAAGAAAATGGAAGAAGAGGCCGAAGATACACCGGGAGAAGAAGCCGCTGAGTGCCGAAGAGCTCGTGGAGAACGGCGAGAAAATTATGGGGAGGAAGGAGTTCAGTAAACGATGATATTTTGGTGAGAAGAACGGCACTGTGGAGCTCACGGGAACAGTTTGGTATGCGTATGACCAAGGATTTATCTCTTATCCAATCGGACTTATTTCCATATTCGATTGATAAACGATCGGATACACAATCAGCTTTATTTTTAAAACTAAAATTATAGAAAACGTTTTAAATAAAATTTATTATTTACATATCGAAGTTCGCCGCAGTTATTTTTCCGTGTGTAAAGCGCACCTATATTTTTTTTTATTAGGGGAAATTGTGGGATTGAAAAAATGGAGTTACGCACAATTGTTGTAACTCATTTTGATTAGGGCAGAATTTAAAATTTCTTTGTCGATTATATAGTATTTGGGGTATTTATTACTTGAAATTTGTTACATTGTACGATAAGCCTTTGAGTGTTGGCTGTAACCGACAAACACACACTTTTCTGCTTCCATCTCTAACTTTTTTAGAGTTTATAAACAGCTGTTGGATGGATTTCTAGACTACTGGAAATGATAAAACTTTATTTTTACATATAGGTATTTCTTAACACATTATTTCTATACTGATGGATTTCTAGACTGCTACAAATAATTTACTGCACTTGTCACATATAGGTATTTCTTAACACATTATTTAACTATTTGTCCAATGGATGCATTTTCTATCTTTGTTGTACATGTTCAAATAACCTAAAATTTTTAAATTCATTTATCTTGGTAGATTATATTCATTCCATCAAAATTCTCATTCATTAATTTAAATGTTATCTATCAAAATAAGTAATTTAAAATTTTTAGCTCATTTGGACATGTACAATAAAGTTAGAAAATGCATACATTAGACAAATAACTAAATAATGTGTTAAGAAATACCTATATGTGACGAGTGCAGTAAAGTATAGGATCCTCCACTTCCTACTCATAAAGTATAACAGAAGGCGCAGCTTCTTCATAGAGTTGTGCCTACCACCTCCACACTGAAATTGACGAGACGACACCTCCTAAGCTTCCAACCTTCGACAGGGACGATCAGTTCTTTGCTTCTCCTTCCCCAAAATATTTCTTCTTTTCCTTTCTCCTTCGACCTGTTCTTTGCTTCGAGTCTTCACCCACGAGCCTCTGTTCGCCTTTTAATCTTCTAGACATTAAAATTTGTAATGCGCGCTTATCCTTTCCAACCCTGAGGAGCTCAGTAATCCTCTTCTCAAGGGAAACTAAGCTCCTCAGGGTTGGAAAGGATAAGTGCATTAAAAGTGTCTAAAAAAGGTTATGCACACATAAAAGAGCTAAGAAGGAGAGAGAGGACAAACTTTGTGTTTGTTTCATTGCTTCAACATCTAAGTGTCCTAGCCTATGATGTCATAATCCTTGAGGACTAGTGCAACCCTTTTTATGGGTGATGGCACTATGACATACTTCCCTTAAAGCAAGTGGAAATGTTCTGTTTGTGGACATGAAAGCTGAGGCAATTTGGGCATTGTTAAGAGTAGATGTGCTCCTCTTGACAGGAAGGTTTATCATCAGCAACCGTTGGGAGTGTTTCTTCCTCTTGACTGGAAGGCTGATCATCACCAGTTGTTGAGAGTGGCTTTGACTGGATCTGATCCTCTACATTGTTGATCATCATCTGTTGTTGAGAGTGGATTTGACTGGATCTGATCCTTTACATTTGGTTGATTTTTATCCTAGTCCCATGTGCAATGTTCATTGAAGGTTACATCTCGAGACGTGAACTTTTGCGAAATTGGATCATATAATCTGTATCTTTTTACATAAATTTAGTTTAGATACTCTTGGGTTGGATAGATTATGCAAGAAATAAGTTTTATTGTCTCCAAACAATTTATTCATGATTTTCTCATTGCCTCAGAGACAATGTGTTTCCCACAAAATTCAAGATCAAGAAAAATCAAAATTTAGAGTAAGAAAAAACATCTTACAATTATCTTGCAAGAAAATGGAAGAAGAGTTTAGGACAACCACCGAAGATACTCCGGGTGAAGAAGCCGCTGAGTGTCGAAGAGCTCGTGGAGAACGGGCGCGAGAGGTCAGGCGAGAAAAATTATCGGGTGGACGGAGTTCAAGCAAGCGACGATATTTCGGTGAGAAGAACGACGTTGTGGAGCTCAGGGGAACAAATTGGTATGCTTATGACGTAGGATTTATTCCCTTGTCCAATCGGACTTATTCCCTTATCCGATTGATAAAAGATCGGATAAACAATCAGCTTTATTTTTTAAAACTAAAATTATAAAAAAATGTTTTAAATAAAATTTATTATTACTTCTTGGTAAATGATGAATCGTTCTCAGAATCTGAGTCTGAAGTTTGTAAGTCTTGATTGTAATCTTCTGTTTGAATGGAAGGTTGTTGCTCAGCAGCAACCTCATCAGGAGATATAAAATTTGAGTCAACTTCCTTTGTTTGAAAAAAATCCGATGTCTGATCCCAATTCCAGGATTTATCCTGATCAAAAATGACTTCCTTGGAAATATGTAGCTGTCGTTGTTTATACTCGAACTGCTGTCTGGCAGCTGGCCAGCCCCTCTCAATTGTTTTTGTTTGATGTGCCCTGCATATGAACCAGAAATGAGATAGAGAGAGAGTAGCACTGCTATGGATCTATACTTGGGAAATGATGAATCGTCCTTAGAATCTGAGTCTGAATCTTGTAAGTCTTGATTGTAATCTTCTGTTTGAATGGAAGGCCGCTCCTCAGCAGCAACCTCATCAGGAGATATAAAATTTGTTCCAACTTCCTTTGTTTGAAAGAAATCCGAGGTCTGATCCCAATTCCAGGATTTATCCTGATCAAAAATGACGTCCTTGGAAATATGTAGTTGTTGTTGTTTATACTCGAACTGCTGTTTATACTCGAACTGCTATTGTCCGGCGGCAGCTGACCAACCCCTCTCAGCCCTCTGAGCTTGATCAGGGCCGGGCACCAAGTAGTATTCTTTTTAACTAAACCACATCCCAATTTTGCTTTCTTTTGATGTAATCCTAATTACATCCGTATGTCAGAATATACTGTATTTTCCCTCATACAGGTTGGAGAGTGCCCAATTTTTTGTTATTTGTTCTCGCCATTCGACTGCAGTCGGCCAAGGATCTGGATTTATGTTCCCCGAGTCAAGGGCCCACCGTGATTTCTAACAATATTGATAGAGTAAATGCAAAACAATGTAGAAATTTATATTGAGCTATGAGATTTGATCACTCATAGTTTATTATGATATACTCTCCCTCTTGTTTCTACTCTACCATGTTACTTATAAAAGTGCATAAAATGTCTATGTTACTATTGCTAGTTATTTGTCTAATTGATGCAAATCTGGATTGAAATTAGGCCGCGTCCACGAGGGATCGCGATCCGGAACGTGGAATCGTTAGGATCGCGATCCTTGGCCATGTAAAACAATGTAATGTGCTGGAAATCATCGTTCTCCATGAGAGATGATTGTTCGATTTCTACTGTCAGGGATTTGTCGTCAGTGCCCGATCAACGACTTATGGATCGCGGTGGGTGGAGGCTTGTGGGTGAAGACTCAAGCAAAGAATAGGTCGAAGGAGAAAGGAGAAGAAGAAATATTTTGGGGGAAGGAGAAGCAAAGAACTAATCGTCTCGCTGTCGAAGGTTGGAAATGGAGGATCGCGGTGGGTGGAGGCCGTCTGGTTATTTTCAGCGTGGAGGTGGTAGGCACGGCTCTGTGAAGAAGCTGCTGCGCCTTTGGTTATATTTAATGAGTAGGAAATGGAGGATCGTCGATAATCGATATAAAGCCACGCAATGGACTTGACGAGGGAGGGGATGGAGGGAACACTGCTTGAGGGGAGGGGATGAGATTCGGTGGTGGTAAGAGACAAAGCTGACCGGATGACAGCTTTATTTTATTATTTCTACAATTTTCTATCCGGATTAGCTGGGACCAAATCAATCAACAGTCACCTGAACCATTATAATATGGTGATTGTTATTAACATACAGTTTTGGCTAGTCGCACAACATTTTTTCCTAATTTCTCGCATCTTTTGGAAATAGAAATTTATGTTTCTATTGACAGAGTAGAAATTTATATTGAGCTATGAGATTTGATCACTCATAGTTTATTATGATATACTCTCCCTCTTGTTTCTACTCTACTATGTTACTTCTTATAAAAGAGCATAAAATGTCTATGTTACTATTGCTAGTTATTTTTTTAATGGATGTAAATCCGGATCGTGGAATCGTTAAGGATCGCGATCCGGATCGTGGAATCGTTTGGATCGCAATCCGGATTGTGGAATCGTTAGGATCGCGATCCTTGGCCATGTAAAACAATGTAGAAATTTATATTGAGCTATGGGATTTGATCACTCATAGTTTCTTCTTCTTCTGCTGTCCACAAACAGAACATTTCCATTTGCTCTATGGGAAGTATGTCATAGTGCCATCCATACAGCTGGAACCATTTCCAGCAGTCTAGAAATCCATGAAGCTGTTTATATTTGAACTGTTGCTGGCCAGCAGCTCTTCTTCTTCTTCTTCTTCTTCTTCTTTTCTGTCCACAAACAGAACACTTGTTTTAAGGGAAGTATGTCATAGTGCGTCATAGTGCCGTCCATACAGCTGGAACCATTTCCAGCAGTCTAGAAATCCATGAAGCTGATGTTTATATTTGAACTGCTGTTGTCCAGCAGTCTAGAAATCCATGAAGCTGCTGTTTATATTTGAACTGCTGCTGTCCGGCAAGGGCCCACTGTGATTTCTAACAATATTGACAGAGTAAATGCAAAACAATGTAGAAATTTATATTGAGCTATGAGATTTGATCACTCATAGTTTCTTCTTCTTCTTCTTCTACTACCTTTTCTCTTCACAAACAGAACAAACATTTCCACTTGCTTTAAGGGAAGTATGTCATAGTGTCATCCATACAGCTGGAACCATTTCCAGCAGTCTAGAAATCCATGTTGCTGTCCGGCAAGGGCCCACCGTGATTTCTAACAATATTGATAGAGTAAATGCAAAACAATGTAGAAATTTATATTGAGCTATGAGATTTGATCACTCATAGTTTCTTCTTCTTCTTCTACTACTACCTTTTCTCTCCACAAATAGAACAAACATTTCCACTTGCTTTAAGGGAAGTATGTCATAGTGCCCTCCATACAGCTGGAACCATTTCCAGCAGTCTAGAAATCCATGCTGCTGTCCGGCAAGGGCCCACCGTGATTTCTAACAATATTGACAGAGTAAATGCAAAACAATGTAGAAATTTATATTGAGCTATGAGATTTGATCACTCATAGTTTCTTCTTCTTCTTCTTCTTCTACTACCTTTTCTCTCCACAAACAGAACAAACATTTCCACTTGCTTTAAGAGAAGTATGTCATAGTGTCATCCATACATCTGGAACCATTTCCAGCAGTCTAGAAATCCATGCTGCTGTCCGGCAAGGGCCCACCGTGATTTCTAACAATATTGATAGAGTAAATGCAAAACAATGTAGAAATTTATATTGAGTTATGAGATTTGATCACTCATAGTTTCTTCTTCTTCTTCTTCTTCTACTACCTTTTCTCTCCACAAACAGAACAAACATTTCCACTTGCTTTAAGGGAAGTATGTCATAGTGTCATCCATACAGCTGGAACCATTTCCAGCAGTCTAGAAATCAATGTTGTTGTCCGGCAAGGGCCCACCGTGATTTCTAACAATATTGACAGAGTAAATGCAAAACAATGTAGAAATTTATATTGAGCTATGAGATTTGATCATTGTTTATATTTGAACTGCTGTTGTCCAGCGTTCTAGAAATCCATGAAGCTGCTGTTTATATTTGAACTGCTGCTGTCCGGCAAGGGCCCACCGTGATTTCTAACAATATTGACAGAGTAAATGCAAAACAATGTAGAAATTTATATTGAGCTATGAGATTTGATCACTCATAGTTTCTTCTTCTTCTTCTTCTACTACCTTTTCTCTCCACAAACAGAACAAACATTTACACTTGCTTTAAGGGAAGTATGTCATAGTGTCATCCATACAGCTGGAACCATTTCCAGCAGTCTAGAAATCCATGCTGCTGTCCGGCAAGGGCCCACCGTGATTTCTAACAATATTGACAGATTAAATGCAAAACAATGTAGAAATTTATATTGAGCTATGAGATTTGATCACTCATAGTTTCTTCTTCTTCTTCTACTACTACCTTTTCTCTCCACAAACAGAACAAACATTTCCACTTGCTTTAAGGGAAGTATGTCATAGTGTCATCCATACAGCTGGAATCATTTCCAGCAGTCTAGAAATCCATGCTGCTGTCCGGCAAGGGCCCACCGTGATTTCTAACAATATTGACAAAGTAAATGCAAAACAATGTAGAAATTTATATTGAGCTATGAGATTTGATCACTCATAGTTTCTTCTTCTTCTTCTTCTTCTACTATCTTTTCTCTCCACAAACAGAACAAACATTTCCACTTGCTTTAAGGGAAGTATGTCATAGTGCCATCCATACAGCTGGAACCATTTCCAGCTTTAAGGGAAGTATGGCAATTTGGGCATTGGTAAGAGTAGATGTGCTCCTCTTGACAGGAAGGTTTATCATCAGCAACCGTTGGGAGTGTTTCTACCTCTTGACTGGAAGGTTGATTGATCGTCATCAGTTGTTGAGAGTGGCTTTGACTGGATCTGATCCTCTACATTTGGTTGATTTGTATCCCAGTCCCATGTGCAATGTTCATTGAAGGTTACATCTCTTGAGACGTGAACTTCTTGCGAAATTGTATCATATAATCTGTATCTTTTTTACATAAATTTAGTTGGGATACTCTTGGGTTGGATTCTCATTAATATAGAACAATGGCTGTCCGGCAGCTGGCCAACCCCTCTTGGTTGTTTTTGCTTGATGTGCCCTGCATATGAACCAAAAATGAGAGAGAGAGAGACACTGCTATGGATCTATACTTCTTGGGAAATGATGAATCGTCCTCAGAATCTGAGTCTGAAGCTTGTAAGAAATTAGATACTGAGCTATGAGATTTGATAACTCATAGTTTATTATGATATACTCTCCCTCTTATTTTTATTCTTATTTCTATTCTTTTCTTCTACTCTAGTATGTTACTTCTTATATTAGTTGATGGGACGAGACAACGCAGCTGACCGGATGACTGCTTTATTTTATTATTTCTACAATTTTATATTCTAAATTGCTATCCGGAATTGGTTTTATGCCTCCTATCAAGAGTACAGCTGCTGTCCGCTGTAGGAGAAAGCTAGAAATGACCACTCAGGGGGCTGAGAGGGGCTGGCTGGCTGCCGGACAGCAACAGTTCAAGTATAAACAGCAGCTTCATGAATTTCTAGACTGCGGGAAATGGTTCAAGGTGACTGGCAATCTAGCTGTTGTTTATACTCAAACTGCTGCTGTCCGGCAGCTGGCCAGCCCCTCTTGGTTGTTTTTGTTTGATGTGCCCTGCATATGAACCAAAAATGAGAGGGAGAGAGAGACACTGTTATGGATCTATACTTCTTGGGAAATGATGAATCGTCCTCAGAATCCGAGTCTGAAACTTGTAAGTATTAATTGTAATCTTCTGTTTGAATGGAAGGCCGCTGCTCAGCAGCAACCTCATCAGAAGATATAAAATCTGAGCCAACTTCCTTTGTTTGAAAGAAATCTGAGGTCTGATCTCAATTCCAGGATTTATCCTGATAAAAAATGGCTTAGACATTGGTACGAGCAATAGTTGCTGCAAGATAACCGTGTTTATGGATAATGTTTGCTGCACTAGATAGACATTTTTTTAGGGATGACTGCTTTATTTTATTATTTCTACAACTTTTTTATCTGAAATTGCAATCCGGAATTGGTGGTATATCCAGAAGGTAACCGGGCGGATAGCGTTCTATCCGCGGAGTCCGACAAGGTGCGGACTGGTTTGGTGCTCGACAGATCGGCATTGGACTTTTCCTTTGATCAACGCGTCATCTTGATAGCTTTGAAAGTTTTACTTGGTGTCAGAGCTATCCCGTTGATCATCTTATGAAATTTTAACAAGGTGGCCCATTCACGAATGACGGTTTTACCATCGCATTCACGACCGCCGCCGTCGTGCCAAATGGAGCCTTAGTTACCACGTCTCTAAAGCAATTCCATGTCATCCACATAGGCTATAAACACAGCTTCAAGTATCATAACAGTCACATTTAATACTTGCTAATTTGAATTTTTTTTGGATTTGCATGCCGGGATGGGATTGGACGTATAGAGAAGTAAACCCTCGTCTGTTAAAAATGGTTCAATTTTGTGTTTGTGATGATTTTTCAGCTGCTATTTTTTGTATTAGCATGTAATCTGGGAAGGTATGATGTTTTTCTTATCAGTTTGAACTTTTTTCTTTGCATGTAAGCTTCTTTCAACTTATATTATGCTAAAAATCTAAAATCCAGGATTATAAATCAATTTCTAGTATCAATATTCCATCTTTGGGAGATGTTGGGAGCTTTTGTGTCTTTGACGGGTTCTATTTGCACTTCATCCTATATGTATACGGCCATATGCTTAATATGTAGATCAATTTATTAGCTTATTAACACGTTAATAAATAATTAAATCAGGCCACGTTGATAAAACTTCATCACTCCTATCTCATCCATGGCGTAGAGCTATGATTCGTTATTGCACGGCTAAGTGATCGGATAAAGGACCGGATAGACGATCGGATAATTGCTCGGCTAAGGGATCGGATAACGAATTAGAAAAATCATTATTAAGATATTGAGTCTTACCTCATTACTCTCTACCATTGCATACCCTAGTTGATCCTTACTCCTTAACATTTGGATCTCCCCCATATTCTTATCAACAAAGCCCACTAATCCTATCCCAATTATCATCCTAAATGTGACGGCACGAGCATTTGAATATGTGATGGAGCAACAAGAGAGACCCGATTCTGAAAGGAGATACTTATCTTATAACTAAATTAAAAATGCATCAAAACATGATAAACCGAACTAAGATTCTGAGGGGGCGGGGAATGGCTTCATCGACTCAGACATACTTTGGTTTATACTATTATGTCTTAAAATAACATTTCCATCTCTCCTTATTATTTTCTTCTTTATATAAGATTGCATTTCCCGGCTTTCTGTACGTCGGCGCTGCCAGCGATCGTTACCAACACCTCTGTTGAGGTGGTGGCTAGCATTTCCCGGCGACATGGCTGCCAGAGGCGGCTCCTCCGGCGATCTCGAGCAAGAAGAAAAGCTCAGTAAACTCTCATCTTCCTCACATGGTATCAGGCTCAATTGAGCCCGATATCTCTCCTAAAGGAGCTAGACAGCTAGCACCGGGGGAGGGGAGGAGAAACGGACCATTAATCGAGCTTGGCAGCGAGTACTGTGGCAATCTTCACAAAGCAACTGTCAGCCACCTGGAACCATTTACAGCAGTCTAGAAATCCATGAAGCTGCTGTTAATACTTGAACTGCATCAGTTTGAGTATTTTCTTCTACTCTCCCTCTTGTTTCTATTCTTATTTCTATTATTTTCTTCAACTCTACTATGTTACTTGTTTTATTTATATTATGGAAATCCATGAAGCTGCTATGAGATTTGATCACTCATAGTTTCTTCTTCTTCTTCACTTCATATCTCTGAAATGACAACAATGCAGGGAGGTCCGACAGCTACTCTCTGAAAGTCGACAGGGAGCCGGCGAGCCCCTCTCAGCTCTCTAAGTTTGATCTGGATGGATTTCTAGACTGCGGGAGATGGTTCAAGGTGACTGGCAGCTACTCCGTGAAAGTCGACAGGGAGTACGGAGTATCTTGGATGCTTCCGGGCTGCAGGGATATCCCTGTCGAAAGTTGAAAGCTTAGGACGCGTCGTTTCGTCATTTTCAGCGGAGGTGGTAGGCACGGCTCTGTGAAGAAGATGCTCCTTCTGCTATAATTAATGAGTAGGAAGTGGAGGATCCTCGATATGAAGCCACGAGATGGACTTGACGAGGGAGGGGATGGAGGGAACACTGCTCGAGGGGAGGGGATGAGATTAGCTGATGGGACGAGACAACGAAGTTGACCGGATGACTGCTTTATTTTATTATTTCTACAATTTTCTATTCTAAATTGCTATCCAGAATTGGTTTTATGCCTCCTATCAAGAGTACAGTTGCTGTCCACTGTAGGAGAAAGCTAGAAATGACCACTCAGGGGGCTGAGAGGGGCTGGCCGGCTGCCGGACAGCAGCAGTTGGGGTATAAACAACAGCTTCATGAATTTCTAGACTGCGGGAAATGGTTCAAGGTGACTGGCAATCTAGCTGCTGTTTATTCTCAAACTGTTGTTGTCCGGCAGCTGGCCAGCCCCTCTTGGTTGTTTTTGTTTGATGTGACATGCATATGAACCAAAAATGAGAGAGAGGGAGAGACAGTGCTATGGATCTATACTTCTTGGGAAATGATGAATCGTCCTCATAATCTGAGTCTGAAGCTTGTAAGTATTGATTGTAATCTTCTGTTTGAATGGAAGGTCGCTGCTCAGCAGCAACCTCATCAGAAGATATAAAATCTGAGCCAACTTCCTTTGTTTGAAAGAAATCCGAGGTCTGATCCCAATTCCAGGATTTATCCTGATCAAAAATGGCTTAGACATTGGTACGAGCAATAGTTGTTGTTAGATAACCGTGTTTATGGACAATGTTTGCTCCACTAGATAGACATTTTTTTATGGATGACTGCTTTATTTTATTATTTCTACAACTTTTTTATCTAAAATTGCAATCTGGAATTGGTGGTATGTCTAGAAGGTAACCGGGCGGATAGCGTTCTATCCGCGGAGTCCGACAAGGTGCGAACTGGTTTGGAAGCCGCCCCGCTCTGGCTACCATTCACGGCCTAGCCAGAGGCCCACGTTTTAGCGACCCACTGCCGGGCTGTAGCCCAAACACTTTTTTGATGCAGCAATCCCAGAGCCACCCCGCTCTGGCGACCATCATGGCCTAGCCAGGGGCCTACGTTCTAGCGGCCCACTGTCGGGCTGCAGCCCAAGCACCCCACCCATGACCGCGCCTATTGTCAGTGTTGTGTGCTCCCGAGAGCCTGCGTGGCAAAGAGAGCTGTGTGCTCTGAATGTGTTGTGTGTTGAACAGGAAAGGGAAAGCTGACCCGCGTCAAGCCCTGTGCGTATTGACGAGTTGAGCAACGAGAAAAGTGCTGACCTGTACCTGCGTAATGTACGACCGATTGGGAGACCAGAATAGGCTCGTCGGTGCGCATAACGAGAGATCGATTAGAAGACTGGAATGACTCGTCGATCAGGAATGCTCAAATGTTGTCGTGAGGTTAATACCTCTGAATGAGATGCGAGAGAGGGTCTCCAGCCTGCGCGCTGTAGTAGACTATTTCTCCATAGCTAACAAGTTAAGAACCTCAGATCGGTGGTGGGACCCAGGGTAATCCGGTACACCGTGAATGTGCTTTCAGTGCACGGAGCGTCTGACACTGAAGCCGGTGTTTGTGATGGTGATTTGCGTGAGAGCACTTGATGTGATATATAGATATATATATGTTGTGATTTCAATGCATGCAGGGAAGGAACCACTGCCCCGGGTAAGGAGTAGGGTCGTTATAATTGGTCAGCTGAATGCTAACCATTGCTTTGTTTATCACCCTTGGGGTGGATTGTCCATATGCAAGTGCTGATGAGCTGAGTTGGAATAAGCGGGTTGAAGCCCTTGCTGCTTGTAGGCCCTTGAAGGTCGTGCGAAGTTTATGTTTTCATGTGTTGCCGGCCTACGAGCCGATGTTTGTAAACCACATTTGTTAAGAGGAATATGTAAGGTCTTAAGGCCGCGAGCTATTGTGTATTTGTAAACATTCCTGGTGATATATATACATGTGTTGTTTATATATTTAGTGGACATTCAAATGAGATGAGTTCATGCAAGTTAAAATCTTCCGCTAGAATGCTCTGAGTTAAGATGCGAGTAGTAGTAGTTTTGATATGCATACATGATTGCGCCACCTGTCTGTGGAATATGGCCCCGGCCTGACCCTCTGTTATATTTCATGTGACGGCTGGAGGCGTTACAGTTATGACCCTGGAGGGCTAAGCCCGGAGGATGTTCAACACCCGCCGTCAGGCTTTCACTTAGCTGATTGAGCCGGTGGTAGCGCACCCGGAGTATGACCATGGAAAGTGACAATAAGCGAGCTGACCAGCCAAAGAGGGCGAGCTGGGGTGCATTCGGCAACTACGTCCTACCTTCTCCAGGTATTACTTGGGAAATCTGACCTTTTTCCACAATAGGGGAGAAGGTTCCTCTCAGGCGAGTTGGGACTCGCGGACTCAGCTCGGCAAACAGCCGAGACCTATTACCATGGGGTGACATTGTTAGAGCAAAGCAGGGTAAGAGGATGGTGAGCCGATCCCTCGGCATTTGTTGGGAAGGGCGAGCCTCGGCGGTGCATTCCACCCCCTTCCGGTCGCACAAGCAGGGGAGATCGCAGGCGAGTGCATCGCGGTAAGTAAGTTCAGGAAAAAGAAGATAGAAAAAATAATGAAAACAATTCATGCCAAAACTATTTTCCATCAGTAAAATATTGATTACAAAAGGGGAGGCTCGCCCCGGTGAGGTTGCAAAAGGGGGGGGGCATTACAGAAGAAAAAGAAGGAGGAAGGGGGTGCGAGTCAGCTCACACCTTCCCCCCAGACTGGCGGTCCTCCTCGCCCTCTCCTCCGAATGGATGGTCATCCTTGTCGTTTTTATCTTTTCCAAGAAACATGTTGAAGCTGTCCTCGCTGGGCGGAGTAGACAGGAACATGCTCGGCATGAGGTCCCGAGCTGTGATCTCCTCACAGCCCTCCACCAGCACCCTCGTATTCTTCATGATCTGCAGGGTGCATTCGGCGGACTCGATCGAGTTGACCCACAGGCGCTCCGCAGCCTCAGCCTCGCCAAAGCTTCTCGTTGTCCGCCTCCAGGTCGGCGGCGCGAGCCCGCAAGTTCCCGTTCGCCTCTTCCAGCTCGGTGGCGCGGGCGCGCAGTTGGTTATTTTCTTCCTCTTGCTCGATGGCGCGAGCTTGCAGCTCGCTACCGGCCTCGGCATCCTGTGAAGCAAAAAGGGTAAGCGAATCTATTGCAGGAAAATCCCAAGTAAAAGAAGACAGGGGCAGCCGGTACTTACCATCCCGCGACGGCTTTGGCGAGTAAGTCCTCGGCAATGTCGGGTTGCCTCGCCAGGTCGACGGTCTTGTCCTTGGCCACATCGCGCACCTGCTCAGCTTTTCGCAGGTGGTTGCAGAGGTTGAAGCTGCGGCGGACCATCATGTGATGCAGCTCCAGGGCTCGCATTTGGGCATGCAGGCCTTCGTGGCCGAGCTGGCGGAGGGTCAGGCTCTTGTAGGCCTCGGCATCCTCGCGCCCATAGAGGCCGAAGCCGAGCGCATAGGCATTCCCGGTGGGGGGTTGCCCCCCTGACCAGGAGGGCTGGAGGGAGGATATGGAGACCCGGTGGGTCTGCTCGTCCCATTGGACCATCGGCTCGTCGGCCGAGTCCTTCCACCTTCCCCCAAAGCCGAAGAGAAAAACACCGGGGAAAAACTGGCACCTGCGATGGTAGGAACCTACCTAACACACCAACAGTCATAACACTCACCAGGGTTTAAAGAAAGGCGGTCTTATACTTTGACACACCCAAAACCGGATAAAGACCGACACCTGAAGGGGTGGGAACTTGCCCAACACACCAACAATCATAACACCCACTAGGGTTCAAAGAAAGGTGGTCTTATATCTTGACACACCCAAAACCAGATAAAGAATTATCCAAGGTGTTTCTCCACCCAATGAATCTACCTACAAAGTCTTAGTTAATCCTTTTATTAATTAAGATGTTACCATATTTCATTCATTAACCCTAAGAGGCAACCCTAAGGTTTGAACTAGGGTTCCAAGATATTCCAACCCTAAAAACTTCTAAAACTATTTCTAGGGGTAATTCAAGTGATAACAATGTAGTGCCAAAGTTTCACCTTGTTTAGTTGAGGGGTTGATCACCCAACATCACAAGTGCACTTTTGAAGAACTAAGCCTATTTCCTTTGGGTGACCAACTTTGCTCACCATGTTATTGTAACGCTCTCGGTTTTTCAATGATTAGTTAATCCTTTTATTCGGCGTATTTAGGACGTCAGGGCGTTACGTTGGCGCATGTTTGACATGTGCTGTTGTTAGAACGTGGTTTTAGCTCTTAGGTTTTTCTGTGTGGCTGGGTTTTATCCTGTTTGCAAGATTCCCTAGCGAGACGGGTCTGTTTTGGTGACTCGGTGGAGCCTCTTTGGGAATGCTTGTGTTTTGGGGTTATAGAGCACAAGGGCTTGTATCCAGAAGAACAAGGCCCCCTGAGCTCCAATCTGTTCCCCTGAGCCTCTTTGGGAATGCTTGTGTTTAGGAATGCTTGTCCTAGGTCATACGCATACCAATCTGTTCCCCTGAGCTCCACATCGTCGTTCTTCTCACCGAAATATCATCGTTTGTTTGAACTTCATCCTCCCGATAATTTTTCTCGCCCGACGTCTCACGCCTGTTCTCCAGGAGCTCTTCGGCACTCAGTGCCTTCTTCTCCTGGAGTATCTTCGGTGGCTGTCTAAACTCTTCTTCCATTTCTTGCAATATAATTGTAAGATGTTTTTTATTACTCTAAATTTTGATTTGTCTTGATCTTGAATTTTGTGGGAAACACAAATTGTCTTTGAGGCAATGAGAAAATCATAAATCAATTGCTTGGGGACAATAAAACTTATTTCTTGCATAATATAAGATTAAGAAGGATCTCAACATATTATTCACTACATTATGATAATTGATTGAATATCTTAATTATTTTTTTGTAGGATAAAATGGGTCGTCAATTGCTCAACACTCGTGTAATTTCGACTTTCACTAATGGAGCAAAAAAACTATTGGATTCTTTGGACCTCCCTGCTATTTGCCTAATGGATGTAAATCCGGATCGTGGAATCGTTAGGATCGCGATCCGGATCGTGGAATCGTTAGGATCGCGATCCGGATTGTGGAATCGTTAGGATCGCGATCCTTCGCCATGTAAAACAATGTAGAAATTTATATTGAGCTATGGGGTTTGATCACTCATAGTTTCTTCTTCTTCTTCTGCTGCTGTCCACAAACAGAACATTTCCACTTGCTCTATGGGAAGTATGTCATAGTGTCATCCATACAGCTGGAACCATTTCCAGCAGTCTAGAAATCCATGAAGCTGTTGTTTATATTTGAACTGCTGCTGGCCAGCAGCTGGCCAGCAGCTCTTCTTCTTCTTCTTTTCTGTCCACAAACAGAACACTTGCTTTAAGGGAAGTATGTCATAGTGCGTCATAGTGTCATCCATACAGCTGGAACCATTTCCAGCAGTCTAGAAATCCATGAAGCTGCTGTTTATATTTGAACTGCTGCTGTCCAGCAGTCTAGAAATCCATGAAGTTGCTGTTTATATTTGAACTGCTGCTGTCCGGCAAGGGCCCACCGTGATTTCTAACAATATGGACAGAGTAAATGCAAAACAATGTAGAAATTTATATTGAGCAATGAGATTTGATCACTCATAGTTTCTTCTTCTTCTTCTTCTACTACCTTTTCCCTTCACAAACAGAACAAATATTTCCACTGGCTTTAAGGGAGGTATGTCATATTGTCGGTAAAAAATTATCGTTTTTTCGAGACACCGACGGTCTTGCAAACAATGTTCTTCTCCTCCATCACCGGCATTGGCCGTCGATTTGCGAACATTGTTTGCAAAAAAGCTGATGTAGACATGAATATTGTTTGCAAGGCCGTCAGCGTCTCGAAGAAACGTCTCAAAGAAACGACAAGTTTTTTACCAGCAATATTTTTTTCGAAGATGTCATGTTTCTGTTCTGAAATTAGAGAACCTTTCTCCTTTTACTGAGTGCTTCTAGTCTTATTTTCCAGCATTTTTGTCATTTCAGAGATATGAAGTTTGATCCATAATGAACTCCTTTTTATTTTATTATTTCTACAATTTTTTATCAGAAATTGCAATCCTGAATTTGTTTTATGCCTCCTATCAAGAGTACAGTTGCTGTCCTACATACATTAAAATAAAAGTGCATATGGAGAAATATTGAAATTATTTATATTTCTTATTAAGCATATATGAAAGTGAACGTGCCTTGTTAGCCATGTTCGTCTTCGTTTGACGCAACATATAAACATATTACAGTGAATGAACCAAGAAAATTTGGCTTTAACTGAACAAGATTGAAAAGTTGTTGAAGGAGCTCTGGAACGTAATTAAGGCACATTCACTTTCATATATGCTTAATAAGGCCTCTATGCATCACTTGGATGTTTGACCATCAAACTCAAGACATCCATTATTATTTCTACAATTTTTTATCTGAAATTGCAATCCGGAATTGGTTTTATGCCTCCTATCAAGAGTACAGCTGCTGTCTGCTGTGGGTGAAATCTGGAAATGACCACTCAGGGGGCTGAGAGGGGCTGGGCAGAATCACAAAATATATGTATTTGCTACAGTTCCTCACTGCAGTTTAACTACAAAATTGCAGAACAGTGCAAAAAATGTAGAAATTAGATATGATATTGATAGAGTTCTTGGAACAGGACCTATCGCTTATAGAAGAAATGTCCAATTGGACTTGGCAGAATCAAGCTTCCAGAGCAAACATTGTCCATACAGCTGGAACCATTTCCAGCAGTCTAGAAATCCATGAAGCTGTTGTTTATACTTGAACTGCTGTTGTCCGGTAGCTCGCCAGTCCCTCTCAGTCCCCCTGCATTTCCATCTTTCTCCTACAGTGGCCAGCAGCAGTACTCTTGATAGGAGGCATAAAACCAATTCTGGATTACAATTTCAGATAAAAAATTGTAGAAATAATAAAATAAAGCAGTCATCCATAAAAAATGTCTATCTAGTGCAGCAAACATTGTCCATAAATATGGTTATCTGGCAGCAACTATTGCTGTTACGAATGTCTACATAAGTGGTTGTTCTATATTAATGAGAATCCAACACAAGAGTATCCAAACTAAGGCTTTGTTTGGGGGGACTTATTTTCACCGGTCAAGCGGTCATGACCGCATGAATTGGATCTTAATTAAGTCCTGGTTCATGCGGTCCGTGACCGCTTGACCGGTGAAAATAAGTCCCCCCAAACGGAGTCTAAATTTATGTAAAAAGGATACGGATTATATGATCCAATTTTGCAAAAAGTTCACGTCCCAAGATATGTAACCTTCAATAAACATTGCACATGGGACTGGGATAAAAATCAACAAAATGTAGAGGATCAGATCCAGTCAAAGCCACTCAACAACTGATGATGATCAGCATTCCAGTCAAGAGGTAGAAACACTCTCAACGGTTCCTGTCAAGAGGAGCACATCTACTTTTACCAATGCCCAAATTGCCTCAGCTTTCATGTCCACAAACAGAACATTTCCACTTGCTTTAAGGGAAGTATGTCATAGTGTCATCACCCATAAAAGGGATTGCACTAGTCCTCAAGGATTATGATATCATCGGCGAGGCCACTTAGATGTTGAAGAAATTGCAACCATAGAAACTTTCTCATGCTTTATGTGGTCATTTATATGATATTTTTTAAATGGAACGTAATTAAGGCACATTCACTTTCATATATGCATAATAAGGCCTTTATGCATCACTTGGATGCTTGACGATCAAACTCAAGTCATCCATTATTATTTCTACAATTTTTTATTCGAAATTGCAATCCGGAATTGGTTTTATGCCTCCTATCAAGAGTACAGCTGCTGGCCAGGAATTGGTTTTATGCCTCCTATCAAGAGTACAGCTGCTGGCCAATTGCCTCAACTTGAAACAAACGCTAGCTTGATTGGGGAAAATGAAAATCCACGAAGCTGCTATTTATACTTGAACTGCTGCTGTACAGCAGCTGGCCAGCCCCTCTCAGCCCCGAGTGGTCATTTCCAGCTCTCGTACAGTAGCCAGCAGCTGTACTCTTGATAGGAGGCATAAAACAAATTCCGGATTGCAATTTCGGATAGAAAATTGTAGAAATAATAAAATAATGCAGTCATCCATAAAAAATGTCTATCTAGTGCAGCAAACATTGTCCATACAGCTGGAACCATTTCCAGCAGTCTAGAAATCCACGAAGCTGCTGTTTATACTTGAATACAATATATCATTTGTCTCTTCATATATTTTGGGGCATGCAGATAGATTTTTTTGAAGAAGATCTAAGTGAGGTCCTTCCAGAGAGAGTCCATAAGTGGCTATTGTTCTATATTAATGAGAATCCAACCCAAGAGTATCTAAACTAAATTTATGTAAAAAGAATACAGATTATATGATCCAATTTTGCAAAAAGTTCACGTCTCAAGAGATGTAACCTTCAATGAACATTGCACATGGGACTGGGATAAAAATCAACCAAATGTAGACGATCAGATCAAGTCAAAGCCACTCTCAACAACTGATGATGATCAGCCTTCCAGTCAAGATGAAGAAACACTCCCGACGGTTGCTGATGATTAAACTTTTGTGTCAAGAGGAGCACTACTTTTACCAATGCCCAAATTGCCTCAGCTTTCATGTCCACAAACAGAACATTTCCACTTGCTTTAAAGGAAGTATGTCATAGTGTCATCACCCATAAAAGGGGTTGCACTAGACCTCAAGGATTATGGCATCATAGGCTAGGCCACTTAGATGTTGAAGCAATGAAACAAATGCAAAGCTTCTCTAAGAGTACACCTGCTGGTTGTACGAGAAAGCTGGAAATGACCACTCAGGGGATGAGAGGGGCTGGCCGTCTGCCGGACAGCAGCAGTTCAGGTGTAAACAGCAGCTTCATGGATTTCTAGACTACTGGAAATGGTTCCAGGTGGCTGGCAGCTGAGAGAATAAAGAAAGGGAGAGAAAGTAACTTTGCCAAACACCCACAAATATGAGCAAATAAGATCAAAAAGAAACCATTAATTTTCACTTACAAATCGGATGAACTGTAGTCCTATTATGTACCAAATTCCTGCACTGCAATGCACTTGAATTGCAGTCATGCGCTGCGGATGCACTGCAGTTTTACACCTGCTGGTTATCCGACTAGGTGCGGACTGGTTTGGAGCTCGACAGATCGGATAAAGGATCGGATAAGCGATCAGATAAGAGATCGGATACGAGATCGGATAAGAGATCGGATAACTCAGGGGCTGGGTGGGACTGGCCAGCTACCGGACAGCAGCAGTTCAAGTATAAACAGCAGCTTCATGGATTTTCATTTTCCCCAATCAATTTAGCGTTTGTTTCATTGCTTCCACATCTAAGTGTCCTAGCCAATGATGTCATAATCGTTGAGGACTAGTGCAACCACTTTTATGGGTAATGGCACTATGACATACTTCCCTTAAAGCAAGTGGAAATGTTCTGTTTGTGGACATGAAAGTTGAGGCAATTGGCCAGCAGCTGTACTCTAGATAGGAGGCATAAAACCAATTCTCGATTACAAAAAATGAATATCCACACACAATATATATAGAAGAAGAATGCACTAAAATTATACAATTTAATGTTTGAATATATACAATTATAATCCATTACATTTACCCACTTTTATCGAATGCTACATGCAAAAAGTCATATGCAATTTCCCATCTAAAATTTTGCATCTCTAGATGTCATTTGTTATAATTATTCCAATCAGTCTCATCTAATGTCAAGCACTCCTCCATAAACTTCATTACAAATACACCACAATCATTGTCATTATGTTGTTTTGGGGTATTCTCCTTCTTAATCGGTCCAATCTGTAATATCTTCATTAAATGAATCACCAACATCATTTTTTAGTGAAGCAATCTACAATATTAATGACACCTATGTTATTAACCAAACATATAATTTTTTGAGAAATAAATAAATAAACTTATACTATCATTTTACTTTCTTTCAAAGCATAGCGTGACCTTAAGGTGTCATATATTGTCCATGTCCTTCGGCATATATCACCAACAAGCAAAATCCAATGATTATTATTAACATTAATTGGCATTAGAATTTTGGCTTTAATGTTTCTGCATTAAAAAAATATTTCAGAAGATAATATTTATTTGAAACTTATAATCAAATAACTTGAGAAAAAAAACTTACAGAAATTTCATGTTGTGGCACTAGTAATTTATTTGAAGTGGTTAAGGCTTTATTTGTAGTACTTCCATTGAAAGTAAATTAGTGCATCTTACCTTGATAAATAGGAAATAAATATTATAGCTTGCCGAAAAATTGTGATACCTTTCCATAGAACATTTTAGGGCATATAGAAGCATGAAAAATTTATTAAGTGTTGCTTAATTGAGTTTACAAGGATTAATCTTCACAAGGTGCGTTATAATGGTTTCATTAAGATATTATTTTACATGATTTTCTGACTTTAAATTTATCTGAAACTTAAGCAATAAAATATTATGATCATATTATAGCTTTTTTAATTTTTGAGGAATTTTTGGGAGAGTATTTTTGGTACTTCCTTCAATACCCCTAAGTATATGAATTATTTTGGATTAAATATTTTATGAAAGTTTATGAGATTTAATATTCACAGATATCTTGTTACCCTATAGTGTTCATAATTTTTGTGTGCTCATACCCCACCTCAAAATGCGAGATGGGAAGGCGAGCTCGTCGTCGTAAAAAGTTTTAATGGCCTCCCCTGCCTCGGCCGGCGCGCCTCGAAGCCTGGCGGCACATGGTCGCCAACAAACTCCGCGAGCTCGGCCTCGCTAGTGTTCCCTTCGAAGAAGCAATAGTCGGTAAAGTGCTGGGCGCACTTGGTGCGGACGTCGGCGTCAGGGTGGTCTTGCCCATGCTCGCAGAATAAGGGGTGGAGCGCGAGTAAGAAAGAGAAAAGTGCAGGAAGAGAGAAAAGATGAGCAGTTAATAAGGCGTACGAGGTTGGTGAGCGGGGGGGTGTTATTTATAAAAAAAGATATTTGGGGAAAGACTGTTCAACCGGCACAGCTCGCCACCCCAGCTCGTCACCCCAGCTCGCCGACTTCCGACGCATCCCATCCCTCGTAGAGTTGAAAATGAGGGCATATATTTATTATTATTATTATTATTCAAACATCAGATACCGGTCTAAAGATGTTCGCAGATTATTACAGGATCAAGTAAAAAATAAAAGGCAGGGCGCGCGAGAAGAGAGGAACCGGGAGGCGAGTACCGGTCGGCTCAGCGATGGAGCCGCTTTTTTATCTACCCCGGCCTCGCGCCCCTCGCCCCCCAAGCTGTCGCGCGCGGAGGAACTCGCGGATCCGCCCCGAGTTCCGCTGCGCCGCTAGGAGACCCTCGTCGATTTCATTCATGAGCCGGGAGGGAGACAGCAACTCGCCAGCTTGGCCGCCTCGCACCTCGTCAGCAAGCCGAACATAGTCTCGCTGCAGCGCCTCGTTGACCTCCTTGCACCTCGCGCAGGCCGCGCACGAGCTTCTTGAAAAGCTTGATCCCTCTCCTCGTCAACTCGTCACTTTCCACTTCAGTGCTCAGGTAGGAGTCCAACGAGCTCGTGGAGGGGAGGGGAGAATAATGAGATGATCGCGAAGACTCCATGGTCGTGGATTGGCTGGGGGGACCTGCGAACACGGAAACATCAATGAAGAGGAGCAGCCCTAAAAGAGCAGCATATCCAAGAGGTATTTTTTACTATTTTGCCCTCGCTGGCCTGCTCCATAGCCGTTCAGAACAGCGGAGTTACGCTGTTGGCAGGCCAATCTGGACTGCATATAGTCGTTTAGAACAGCGGAGGTGGGCTATTTGCAGTCCATTTTCAGAAATCTATAAATAGGACCCAAGGGGTACCCAGGAAAGCATGCTTCCAGTCCCCTCTTGCTCCCTCTCTCAAGCGGTTTCTGAGGATACCTTAGATCGGCCTTTGTCTAAGGAGGGTAAATGTTCAAAGATCTTCCGAATGTGTGGTGGGTCCTCCCCGCCGAGCACTTGGGTCAGTCCTCCCTTGTTTTCCTTTGTTATTTTGCTTGCAGGAGTGAAGTAGGTGCGCGATCACCTCTTCCCCAAGGGTGAATTCCACAGAAGACGGAGAAATCGGTTTCAACACTAAGATTTATAATTTGTGCTTTAGAGTTTAGGTTTTAAGGTGTAGGGTCTTTTTAACAAAATTTTGGATTTAAATAATATAAAGATGGAATCTTTTTCCAGTTCAATACTACTACACAAAAAACATTCAATAGTTTTTTTCATCATAAGAACATATTGCCTCTGTTTTGAAGATAAAATTTCAACTTACATTATTTGTCTGCAAAAAGAGAAAAAATGCATATAAATATAAAATTCTAGCTAACGTTGCTCATATGACTCATCGACTATGCTACTGTCTGCTACTCCGGTAGGCTATTTGGGTGTTTGGCCTCTTCCAATTTCAGACTCTCACTTTCAAATTTCAGCCTCATTTGTTTTAAAGTTTTGACGAATTAAGTTTGATTAAGTTTCCATTGATTCGACGGTGGCGGGTCGATCCGGCGGGTGGAAACAGAGTGTTCGAACTGGAGTGGGTGGTGGTTTGCTAGAAACGGAACTTTTTGGGGCATTTCTCAAGCCGGACGGGTGGAAACGGAGCAAATGCCACCGGAAATTCATTTATTTACCCTTCTTCGGATAGCGTTTGCCGAAACCGTAGGCTGCCTCCAGTTCGAGTTGACGGCCTTATAAAACACGCTTCTGTAAATAGGTACCACAAGTTATGGTGGCCTGTGAGAACCACAAAGGCCACCCCAATATGTACGGTCACCTTGGATGGCAAGCACAAGTTCCATCAACTCATTCTCATAGGCCGACCGCGATCACATAGCGGTGGAAAAAGAGCGGTTGAAATGTCACTTTATAAGTGCCCTACATCAAAACCTCCCTACACCCATTCTAGAAGCATCACACTCCACGATGAGGGGTTGAGGTGAAATCTGCCATTGTTGGGATTAGGGCCTCCATGAGAGCCGTTTGAGAGCGGTAAATGTTGTCGCGGCTTCAGGAGGACACCGAAATTAGGAGTCCTCAGATTTCTTTAGCCGGGCCATGAGTGGCTCTATGAGTTTGTTGCAGTCCCAAATAAATCACTGATAGTACCCTTTGAGGCCTACAGTGCACAATTGAGTTTGGGGTTCATGGTTGTCTGGAAGGTGGTGGGTGCGTTCATCACCCTAAAAAACATGCCAATGAACTCGTAATGACCGTTATGAGTGTGAAATATTGTTTTTGAAATGTCGCCCTCCTTGACCTAGATTTACTGATGGACTTCGCGCGAACAGGATCGACGGCGCCGTCGGTTTGCGAAGATATGTGCGCAGCCGGAGAGGGAAGATCTGCTCGTCGCAGCGATCGGGAGAGACGACGGCGGATGTCGCGAGCCTGCCCTAGCGCGATTTTTTCCTTTCCTCCAGAAAACGTGATCCACCGCAGCTCCGCCCCAGGGTTTCGTCCCGCGATGTTAGAGCCGAGCAAAATAAACGCGGCTGTTGTAAACAATGGCGGAAAAACAAATGAATGCCACGGTCGGCGATGCGTTTTAACAAAACGAAACGGACGGATAAGCTAAAACAAATGAACCCTTAGTTATAAGATCGTGATGCCTGCCCAACACGTGGGTAGAGAAACTATTGGGATGTGACCTCACCATCGAGTTCCAGACAGGACGATCCAACAAGGTGGTCAACGCGCTCATGTCAACCTACAACAACACCACATTTTGTGATATCCCGGCCGGTGTGAGACGCCAAAGATCAAACAGGAGGTAGAGGCTGATCCGAATCTACGCAAAATTCACGTAGACCTTCAAGACAGGATGCGAAGAAGATTATAACAGAAATATGTTGTCAAATAAATTTGTGAATTGAAATAAGGTTATATAGAAAAGTTAAGAGAGAAAGGACAAAATGAAGAGGTAATGATGATCTAGATCTATAGTTACCAAAATCCTTAACGAGGGAAATGGATCCATCAACAGAAGTGAATAAGATGAGATGGGGGTTATGCACTTGGTGGAAAAAAGTTACATTACCAGACATAATCTGAAGCATTTGAATCGAGAATTCAGCTAGAAAGTGCTCATGATTGAGTTATAAAGGCTTAAAACAGTACATTAAGGGCTTTCTGGGCCTACAGAGGGGCTTGTGTCTGAGTGATTTGAAATTGGAGAAAATGGGAGTAGTCCTCAACAAAAACTGGGATTGTAATCTGTACTGAACTACTGATGGAATAGAACTAGAAGCCCTATGAGCTGAGTGATGAGACAATGGTTGGCCAAGTGTAGAAAATCCATATAGGCAATAAGAAGTATCCTTGGTGTGACAAATCATGTTACAGTGAGAGCACTTTCGATGTCCTTGACCACCTCTACAAGCTTGTCCAGAAAAACGTCCACGACTACGTCCTCGAGAAGTAAAAGCAGTTGCTTTGGCAGAATGATCAGGAACTCCATTTGCTGCGGTTGTCATTCAAGGTGCTCTAGCACACGGGAATATACATCAGTGCAGGAAGGGATAGACACCTTTGAAAATATGAAGAACATAATTGTCAGCAATTTATCCTTATGTTCTTGTTCAACCTCGACATCATGTCATTCTGGAAGATGATCCAAGAAATCTGTAGCAAAAACCTAAAATTTTCCAATGTGTGTTCATATGTGAATCTGACTGCTTAGATTGGAACAAGTTATCGATGACATCATGGGCTCAAGTGATGTTGTCAATATAGAGCCTCTTAGCTTGATTCAAGGTACTGTAACAGCTAAGGAAGGTTCTAAATATGAGCATAAGTGATGGATCAATCGATTTCCAAAATAAGTCGAGGAATTAAGCATACGTCTTTTTCCAAGTGGGTTCAATAGTGGTGATTGCATCAATTCCTTTCTCTAGATGCTCTTCTTGACCATGGCCCATAATCCATATCTGAACAATAACGAACCAAGAGGTATAAATCCTCCCATTTAGCTTTACGGTGGTGATGGAATGATGACGATTTGAAAGTGCCAACATTTTTAAGTTCGCATCGGCTGAGGTGACAGCAGAATTTGTGTACATGATGAGAAAATAGAATCGTGGGACAACAGAGTGACAAATATAAGCTAGATGGTTGCACAACTGAAGGATGAAAGTTCTAGGGAGGATGAAAAAACAATGCCGCAGTAGGACTCAAAGATGAAGGTTGTGTCGATCTTGAATGAGGACTGGACTGAAGGTAATGGAAATTGCAAAATGTGAATTTGAGTTGAACGGCTTAAGCTTCGTGATGAGGGTTGCCATGCCAACATAATGACGTATGTTGGCGTCCCAAAAGCGTGCTTCTACATCCTGAAGACGTGCATCCATGGTGGATATAACTGTGGGTATCTGGTTCATAGAATCCAAGAACTCGGTTGAGTCTCCCATAGTGTGGATGGAGGTAGCACAGAATAAGGAGCGGGTACCGGGACGGCTGGAGTCGTCAGAGGCGACTGGATTTATATTACAACGAGGGTCGCGTAGTCTCCCATTGATGGCGTCATAAATTTGATTAGCGTGTGCGCCTGTTATGCGTGTATTTAAATAGAAAGAATATGTTTCATGATTTAAAAGTAGAATTTCTTCATATCAACTCCGCTCCAGGTGTTTGGGATATCATCGTCGTCATACATTCGTAACCGATATCCTCCATTCTTCAATGCTTCTTTAAAAATAAAAGGTCTCGTCCAGTTGGGATTGAGTTTCCCAACCGAGGTCATTCTTCCTTCCGCATCTACATATTTCATTACCAGATCCCCGATGACAAACTGTTTTATCTTGATGTTCTTGTTGAAGTGCCTGTCCATCCTCCTTTTTACCTTCTCTTGTCGAGTAATCACTACATCTCTTAGTTCTTCAATTAGGTCCAAATAGCACCTCATATCGTCTTCGTTTTATTTCATCCAATCATCGCTTCCTTACTTGGATAAGAGAATCCTTGGGCTCATCACTTTGAACTCCACTGGGATGAGTGCCTTGGATTAATGTGAGAGTTTGAAGGGTGTCTCCCATATAGCGGGAGTAGTAGTTCGAAGAGCCCAGAATATGGAGTGGAGTTGTTCAGCCCATTTGCCCCTGACGTTTTCTATCTTCTTTTTTAAGATACTCATGATTAACTTGTTTGTTGCTTCAAATTATCCATTACTCCTAGGATGGTGGATCGAGGAATGTCGAAGTTCGATTCCAATCAGCTGGCAGAAATTCTACAATTCATCATTTGGAACATTGGGGACCATTAACGGTGATGATTGCCTTCGGAATTCCATGTCGACAAATGATCTCTCTCTGGATGAAGTTCTTCACTATCTGAGACATAGTTTGGTTAATGTCTTGACATCGATCCACTTGCTGAAATAATCAATCATCATTAGGATGTACTTCCTCTGCCCACCTGTCATTGGAAAGGGTACGAGGAGATCCATTCCCCAGACTACGAACGGCCAAGGAGTGGAAATTGAGCGCAGTTGTTGGGCAGCCTTTAGTTGTAAGGGAGCAAATTTTTGGCATTGAAGGCATTTCCTGGCATATTGTTTTGCATATTTTTTAATCTTTGGACAGAAGTAACCTTTTCTAAGAATCCTCTTCTCTAGAGTACATCCAGCTAATTGGCTCATGCATTCCCGTGAATGGACCTCTTGAATATGATGGGTATTTATTCCTATGAGATGCACCATGCCAACAGTGAGAGGAACGTTCTCCGGTATAGGGTTACTGATAGAAGAAAATAATGGGCTGCTTTGAATCTGAATCTTTGCTTGTTGGTGACTCTGGGATGATACTCCGCGGTGGACAGGAAGCACAGAACGGAAAAATTTTGTAAGGGTCAGTCTTTGAATTCTCTATTCGAGTTATAAGTTGAATGTCAAAGGTTCTGAAATTTCTAATATCTTTCTTCACCAGCACCAAATATTTTTTCAGAACTGAACCTACGTCTCAAAGGTACCTTTCACTAGGGAAGTCATTACCAGAGAATTTGTTCATACTTTAATGTCTTCCACTCCAAGCTCCTTTGCAAGTCTTAACCCTGTGATGAGTATTTTGTATTCTGCTTGGTAGTTCGTGGTAGAAAAATATAACTTAACGACTTGTTCAATTCGAACGCCGTTCGGATTGAATAGGACGACTCTAGCTCCGAAAGAATTTTTAACATTGTTTTAAATGTCATCTGATATGTCTGACATATCATTTTTTAGATCTGTAGAAATGGAGAAAGCCAACCTTGTATATATGTCCACTTGGTAAAAATACAAAGAATGAGTACATATATATAGATGAGAGAAAGAGGGAGAAAAGTCCTATACACAATGTGGGACTAAAGAGAGGAGAGAAAAACAATAAATGCTATACAAATGGGCCTAGTTTAAGTGGGCTTTTCCAACACTCCCCCGCAAGCTGGAGCGTATAGGTCATATGCACCCAGCTTGGACAAACACTGGTAGAACAGGGTGCTTGATAAGGCCTTTGTGAGGATGTCGGCAACTTGATTAGTTCCTGGAACATGCTTCAATTCAAGTTTCTTCAATTGAACCTTCTCACGAACAAAGTGACAGTCAACCTCGATATGTTTTGTGCGCTCATGAAGCACCGGATTCTTTGCGATGTGTATGGCGGCTTGACTATCACAAAATAGAACAGCAGAGGAGGGGAGTTTTACTCCCAGGTCAGTAAGGAGACTTTCAAGCCATGTGAGTTCTGAGACAACCGAGGCCATCGATCGGTATTCAGCTTCTGCAGAGGAACGGGCTACCACAGCCTGTTTCTTACTCTTCCATGTAATAAGATGACCACCAAAATAAGTACAGAACTCACTAGTTGACCTTCGATCGTCCAGAGAACCCGCATAGTCGGCATCAGAATAGGCAATCAATGCGGGAGCAGAGTCAGAGGTTTTGTAAACCAGCCCTTGACCCGGAGCTCCCTTAAGGTATCGAAGAATCCGTTCAACCGCTTGAAGATGAGAAGCCCGGGGAGCATGCATGAACCGACTGACAACCCCAACTGCAAATGATATATCCGGCCTTGTGACTGTTAGATAGATCAACTTTCCCACAAGGCGTCGATAGTATTCCGGGTTCGGAAGCAGCAAATCGTCATCCGAAGCATGAGCGCATAGTTTGTGATTTGCCTCCATCGGGGTACAAGCTGGCTTGCAACCAGACTGACCAGCATCTTTGAGAAGATCGAGACAGTACTTTCGTTGGGAGAGTACCAACCCGTCCGGCCGCCGGGCAATCTCGAGACCCAGGAAGTAGCGAAGTTTCCCCAGGTCTTTAGTTTGAAAAACAGTGCTCAGATGTTGTTTGACATCTTGAATCCCCTTTGAGTCATCCCCAGTGAGAAGGATGTCATCAACATAGACCAACAGAAGGACGGTGCCAGTGGCCCGGTGTCGGGTAAAAAGGGAGAAATCTGCAGAACTCCGAGTGAATCCCATGTCCCGAACCACCTTGCTAAACTTGTCAAACCACGCCCGAGGGGACTGTTTGAGACCATAAATTGACTTTTTGAGAAGACATACCCGAGACTCCCTCGTGCTCTCAAACCCGGGTGGTTGGCGCATGTAGACGGTTTCCTGAAGGTCACCATTTAAAAAAGCGTTCTTGATGTCGAGCTGATGAAGGGGCCAGTGGCGGTGCACCGCGACGGAGAGAAGAACGCGGACAGTGTTGAGCTTGGCCACCGGAGAGAAGGTTTCCTCATAATCGAGGCCCGCCTGTTGTGTGAAGCCACGGGCCACAAGACGGGCCTTCAGTCGGGCAATAGTGTCATCCGGAGCATGCTTGACGACGAACACCCATTTACACCCAACAGGGTGCTGACCGGGAGGTAAGGGAACCAAGTCCCAGGTCTGGTTGGCCCAGAGGGCCGTCATTTCTTCGTCCATGACAGCCCGCCAGCCAGGATGGTGAAGCGCCTCCTGCAAAGAATTAGGGACCGAAATAGAGGATAATGAGGTGGCAAAGTGAAGAAGAGATGGAGAGAGGCGATGGAGAGAGACGTAATTCGCCATGGGATGAGCGGTAGAGACGGGAGCCGGAGCAGCAGGGAGCAGAGCACCAGAGGGCGAAGCCGACTGCAAAGGGGCTACGGGATGAGGAGAGCGACGAGAGTAGACCCGGATAACCGGAGGTGGTGGACGGACAGGAGGTAGAGAGGGCAGAGAGGATGAGGAGTGAGGAGCAGGAATGACAGGACGAACGACGGGAGCTGGACTCAGAGCGTCATCGAGAGCAGGGAAGAATGGAATATCTTCACGAAAAGTCACGTCAGCCGAGACAGTAACCTTGCGGGTAGCAGGCGAATAACAGACATAACCCTTCTGAGTGCGCGAGTACCCCACAAAGATATGCTTGGTGGCACGAGGGTCCAATTTGTCTGTGGAGGGACCGAGGTGGTAAACGTAGCAGGTACACCCAAACACCCGGGGAGGAACGGGAAAAGGTGGAGTGGTGGGAAAGAGGAGGCTGAAGGGAGTAGCATACTGGAGGACGGAAGACGGGAGACGGTTGATGAGGAAGCAAGCCGTGGAGAGCGCGTAGTTCGAGTATGGTTTGGGAACCTGCATTTGAAGCATAAGGGAGCGAGCGACATCAAGAAGGTGACGATTCTTGCGCTCGGCGACACCATTCTGTTGTGGAGTGTATGGACACGAGGTTTGGTGAAGAATGCCGAACTCAGAGCAGAGAGTGGCAAAGGTATGGCTGGTGTACTCCCGCGCATTGTCAGTACGAAGAGTGCGAATATGCGCAGAGAACTGAGTGCGAGTCTCAAGTATGAAGGCCCGGAATACGCGGGGAAGTTCAGAGCGATCCCGAAGGAGATATAACCACGTCATGCGAGAGTAGTCATCAATAAAAGTAACAAAATACCGATAGCCAGAAATACTAGTAAATTTATACGGACCTCATATATCGGAGTGAACTAAAATAAAAGGAGCGGAGCTCCGAGTACAATGAGGAGGAAATGATGAACGGGGCTGTTTGCCCAAAATACATGTGTCGCAGCGAAAAGCAGGGAGAGTAACATCAGGAAGAGCCTTCCGGAGGACTGGAAGAGGAGCATGTCCCAGACGGCGATGCCAATCCGAAGAGGAGATAGAGGCGAGGACAGTGGGAGAGTCGTCAAGAAGATAGAGTCCATTCTGCAGCCGTCCTCTACCAATGATAGTCCGCGTCTGCTGATCCTGTATGAGAAAAGAAGAAGAAGTAAATGTCACGGAATAATTAGAATCAGTAGTAAGGCGACCAACAGAGAGTAAATTGAAAGGAGAGCCCGGAACATGTAGAGCCGAGCGCAGGAGGAGAGAAGAGGTGAGAGAAATATCAGCACATCCAGAGACTGGAACTGATGCCTCATTAGCGACAGTAATGTACTTCGGGTGAGGTGAAGACAAGTACTGAGGTGGCCTAACAGAGGTGATATGATGAGTGGCACCAGAATCAAGGATCCAGCGCGTGCCAGAGGATAGGCAGACGATACCTTCATTGGAGATAGAGGCAGCAGAGGCAACCGAGGCAGGCGGACGGCTGAGCAAGCCATGAAGATGCTGGAGCTGAAGACGAACCTCGTCGAGATCAGTACGAGAGGAGGCAGAGTCGGTAGTAGCAGCAGAGGCATGCGGACGAGGAGGTCGGCCATGTTTGCGGTAGCAGGTGGCCTCAAGATGGCCATCTTTACCGCAGAACGAGCATTTTAGCCTAGATCGGCCACCGCGACCCCGGCCGCGAGAGTCAGAGCGGCCACCACGGGCAGAAGGGGGAAGAGGCAATAAAGGAGCTGGTGTCTGTTGAACAAGGGCCGGAGAAGGAAGACCGGGAACATCCGGAGGCGGGGAGACTTTGAGAAGCATTGAGCACACATCGGAAAAAGATGGTGTAACGGTAGAGGAGAGGATGTGAGCCCGGACACTGTGAAGATGAGGTGGTACCCGGGCCATAATCATGGCGATACCCACAGCTTCCTTTTGGGTACGTTGAGCAGCGAGATCCAAAGTGGGAGGCTGATGGTGGATCCAAGCCTCAACCAGAGACCGGGTCTGAGCAACAAAGGACGTCAGGTCGGTGGCGCCACTGCTATCAAGGGCCTGGAGAGCAGTGATGATATCATATAGATGGTGGAGACTATCCTTGCCAGAGTAGAGGGTGTGGAGCTCATCCCACATGCCTTTGGCCGTCTCATGATACATGGCCAGGCGATAAGATTCGCCATCAAGAGAGTTGAGAAGCCAAGTCTGCACACGCCCATCATTGCGTAACCATTCCTCAGTAGGGACACCAATAACGGTCTGAGTCAGGTGATGAAGAAATCCCTTTGACTGAAGGACACAGCGAACCGAGTGTGCCCATTCCACAAAGTTCTTCTTGCCGGTGAGCGAAATGGTAGTGATCCGAAGCTCGTCGCGGACTTCCTGGATAGAGGTCGGGCGTTCAGGAGGAGGAACAGCCGTCCCGACTGAGTCTGCAGAAGTAGACATGGGGGCGACCTGGATGAGGTCGCGGCGAGCTGGAGGAGGTCGCGGCGGACTGGAGGCGGCAGCTAGAAGAAGCGGAAGACTGCGTACTGGATGAGGTCGCGGCGAGCTGGAGGAGGTCGCGGCGAGCTGGAGGAGACCGCGGCGGACTGGAGGAGGCAACGGCGGACTGGAGGAAGCCGCGTTGTGCACAGACGCTCGACAAGGAGCGGGCCAAGAGAGGCCGCAGCGGATGGAAGAGGCCGAGGCGGACTGGATCAGATCGTGGCGGGATGGATCAGATCGCGGCGGGCTGGAGCAGACCGCGGCTGACTGTAGCGAGCTGAGAAGAGAGGACAAGCCGGTGAAGCGAGAGAGCAACCGCAGCGGGCTGGACCAGTCCGCAAGGCTGAAAGAACGCAGAGGCGAGCCCGCGGCGGACAGGGAAAATAACTTGGCTGCCTGAAGAGGAAGGAGAGCAGCCGCAATCAGGGGAGAAGTGCGGACAGGAGGAGGACGCTGCGCTTACGGCGGACGAAGGAGACCAAAAGGAGGAGGCGAATACTGAGGTCGCAGCGGACAGAATAAGACCGATGGATTGAGGTCGCCGAGGTCGCGCCGGACAAGAAGAGGCCACAGCGGACAAGGGGAAGCAGTGGACCCCACAGGACGGCTATAAAAAGGGGGGGCGAGAGGAGGAAGGAAGAGGAGGGAAGAGAAGTGGATCCACGGGAGGAGAGGAAGCGGACTGGACAAGGGAGGCCGCAGGTGAGAAGCGACTAGAAGGTGCGGACACACACACGCAGACCGCAGAGATCGCAGGCCGCAGGGCGGACAGAAAAGGGAGTCCGCAGGAGTCCGTAACCTGGCTCTGATACCATGTAGAAATGGAGAAAGCCAACCTTGTATATATGTCGACTTGGTAAAAATACAAAGAATGAGTACATATATATAGATGAGAGAAAGAGGGAGAAAAGTCCTATACACAATGTGGGACTAAAGAGAGGAGAGAAAAACAATAAATGCTATACAAATGGGCCTAGTTTAAGTGGGCTTTTCCAACAAGATCAAAACAATATTTTCTCACCAAAATATATATCATGTCATTTTGTAAAATATAGACCGACGTATCTGATTTTTTTGATATATCGACCGACGCGACTTTTGAGTATATCGTCCGCTATTTTATTTTAATTTAGGTTAGCAGTGTATATTTAAATAACTTATATGTTTATACAATATAATATATATATATATATATATACTTAAATCGATTGAACTTATTGTTTTGTTTCTTTAATATCAATCAATTTTTTAATTATTTCTCACAATATCTTTTTTATTTCGCATTACAAAAAATAGTAAAACTTTCAACACTTTTGTCTGATGATTTTTTTTTATCTTTAACATAAATTTATTAAGAATGAAAATACCTACAATAAATCAAAATTTTTAACTTTTATATCTTTTTTAAGTGTTATAAATCCTAATCTTATCTAAATAAAATTATTGTATAATATTAAATATAAATTACATCGTATTTATATGCACTTGTTAATAGTAATTGTAGTGTGTTTATAATATTATATTATGGATACTCTTTGAATATATTTTAGGATATATAAAACTCAGTGTTCGTAAACTTATTATATAACTTTTTTTATTTTAGAACATAAAACCGATATTTTAAAATATCTCAGTCATGTCTCCGATATTAGATACTCGACATTAAAAAACTCAATTTGACATGTCTCCAACATCTGATATTTACAAGCTTAATTTTTACCAAATGTTCCATCTATGTACATCATCCAGGCCAGAGGGGTTGAAACCTCCCTTGTCATATTCTTCTCTTCGACAAAGTCGATGATAAAATCAGTGAGAACCTGAGCTTTCATCACCATACTTAGTCTCTATGAGATTTCGAACTCTCCGAGTTCAATGGCCCACTTCATCCAATCTCCATGAGTGCTCGGGTTTCTCCATAATATTTCTCAAAGGATGGTCTGCCACCAAATGTATTGAATAGCTTTGGAAGTAGGGATGAAGTCTATGTGCTGAAACTCACAATAGAGCATTCGTGTTTGGCTTATGGGCAGCATAAGCTTAAAGCATTCCTGTTTTTAGCATTTTCTCCAACATGTCACGAAGAGCTTTGCAGCTCTTCGTATCATGCCCGACATCTTTGAGAAACTCACAATAGAGCTTCATATTCCTATTCCCGTGCTCCGTTTATAAGGGAGGAGGCCTCATCAAGCCCGGCTGCTTCTGGAGTATCTGGACAACCTCTTCCATTGGAAGTATCAAATCCATGTATTCCTCCTGTGATTTGTCATATTGATTCACTTGTGGGGGAGTATAGGCCTTCAATGAAAATGGTCGTGATGATTTTGATAGGAAGGCTTGTTCAAATGGAATGGGCCTGTTCCGCGGAGGAGAACAGGGTCGCAGTGGCCTCATTTGTTGGAAGTGTCGCGGTGGATGCGTTTGTTGTGGGTGGAAGATTTTACACGTTGCGGAGGAAGTGGAAAGAACCCAGATCAATGTCTGAACATGATGGGGTATAACGGGAGGTTGGGTGAGAGAATTCTCCCCCCGTTGCTTTTGAATTATTTGGATGAGGGGGGAGACAATACAAGGATTGGTCGTCTTTCCCTCAATGAAATGATTGTCCATGTTGATCAAGTCATGGTAAGGAGTTGGTGGACTTCGGCTGACCTCAAATTTAAAAATGTCTTCTTGAAGTCCGCAAACTAGGCTACATGGTACATTGATGGGTCAACTTCATGGATCCCCAGTATTTCTTCCTAGAACCTATTGATGTAATGTCTGAGTGTCTCAAACGTCACATGCTTGATTTGGAAGAGTGCTTGGGGTTCATTCTTCCGCTTCCTGGAGGCAGCAAACCTCAGGAGTTCCTTCCTGAACTCCTTAAAGGAATTAATGGACTGAGACAGTAGTTAAATATGCGCGTTAGACGCGGTCTAATTTACATTTTATGTTTTCTCATTTAATTGTTCACGTGATATGTCGCGTGTGTTTCGGTTTATAAATATGTAAGCTTTGCACGTTTTAGGGCATCCGAACATATTCAATCCTACTTTCTACTTTGTATCAGAGAGAGAGCCGATCATGTCGTTCCCTTCCGCCCGCATTCGAGATCCCTCTGCTCGGCGCGTGCTCCGCCCGACTTCGCTTCTGCTAGGCGTCGCTCCGCCCGACTTTGCTTTCGCTAGGAATTCACGTCGCACCGCCCGTGTCTGGTTCCGCCTTCCAGAGCCGCGTCCGGTTCCGGCGTCCAGTCGCGCCTATCGCGCCCTAGCCCCCGGTTTCGTCGTTCTTCTTTTTTTGACCGCCTCCCTTCAACGTCTCTTCTTCTCAGCGGCGTTCCTCTTCGGCGGTCTTCTTCGCCCGGTCTTTCCGAGCGGCTCTTTGTCTCCGGCCGTTTTGTCCTCCATTGGGGTTGCCGGAGACATCGTGCTCACATCCTCTGATGTCCTCTCCAGCAGCATGATATAAGGGACACTCGTAACATGTGGTTCCGTCTGATTTGAGATCTTCGTCTTCTTCAGTCTCTCTTCGATGGGTGATTCCTCTGAAATCTCTTCGGCTCCTCACACCGGTGCCCTTCACGGTTCCTCTACAGATCCTCCTCGGAGCCACAGCTAGTCTGGCTCGTTGAAGATCACTATTGTTGTCTTGGATGACACAAATTATCTGGAATGGTCCAGGGCAGCACAACATGCTATTCGCAGTCACCAGCTATATGGACATATTGATGGTACCACTGTTGAGCCATCACGTACTGATCCCTCATGGAGAAAATAGGATGTGGACAATTCATTGGCTGTCTCGTGGTTACTTCACTTGCTGTCCCCCCAGGTGTATCGCAGTTATATGTTGTTGGACTCTGCTTTTGAAATTTGGAAAAGGGCTTGTGACACATACTCTCAGCAGACAGTTCGACGCAGATTTATGAGCTCACTCGACGTGTTCTGGAGCTGAAGCAGGGTACCATGACTGTTTCTTCCTAGTACTCTGAGTTCGAACGACTGTATCCAGAGTTAAATTACTTTAACACCTTTACTGTTGCTTGCACTGTCGATGTGCACGCCCTACAAAAGAATAAAGATCGTATTCGGGTCAAGTCTTCCTTATGGGGCTCAACATGGAGTTTGACGCAGTTCTCCTGCATGTCCTCCGCCGTGAGCCTCTTCCCTCTCTTCGGGAGGCCTTCAGTATGCTCCTCAGTGATGAGAATCGTCGTCGCTCTCTTAGTTCCTCTACTGATCACTCTGCGCTAGTTAAGATTTCTCGAGGACCTCATCCTGTATGCAGTCACTGTGGGAAGAAAGACCATACCAAGGACGTCTATTTTCATCTGCATCCTCATCTTGCCCCCTCTCGTCGAGCCTCTAGTGCTCGTGCGAGAGGTGGGTACCATGGTGGTGGTCGTCAGACTGGTGATCGTGCTCAGTATTTTGCGCACTCGACTGAGGTTCAGGAGGACACCTCTGGGGGCCTATCTGTTATGGAGTTGGAGGCTTTTCGTCGTATGTTGCACTCCCAGACTGAATCTACACCAACAGGTTCTACTGCTGCGTTCGCTACTTCATGTCACTCCAGTGCTCATGTTGTGTCTTCATCCCCTTCCGAGTGGATCATCGACTCGGGTGCGACAGAACACATGACTGGCTCTGCCTCAGGTTTTACCTCTTATAATCTTCTTTCTGGTCGTGATAAGGTTATTGCTGCTAATGATTCTCTCTCTTCCATCGCTGGTAAAGGACTTGTCTGTTCTCCTGATCTCTCACTATCCTCGATTTTGCATGTCCCTTCATTTCCTCAGAATCTTCTCTCCATTAGTCACAAGACTATCTCTTTAAATTGCTCCGTAACTTTTTTTTCCATATGTTTGGGTGTTTCAGGATCTGGATACGAGACGGACGCTTGGCAGTGGTAGGAACGTTAGCGTGATGTATTTGTTGAAGCAGTCAATATCTCCCAGTGCTCTTTCCACCACCAGATCTCCGACATTAGACGGCATCAGGCGCTAGTATCAGCGCCTTGGACATCCTTCTACTTTATATCTTGTTAAATTGTTTCCTGTTTTCAATCGTTTAATTAAGTCATTTTCTTGTGACACATGTGAAAACTTCAAACATGTTCGTCAGAGTATCAGTCATGTCTTTTCCTAGTTCATGTCAGTTTGATGTAATCTATTCTGCTGTTTGGGGTCCCTCCCCGGTGTTATCTTTATATGACTATAAATGGTTTGTTATTTTTATTGATTGTCATTCCCGTACTATTTGGCTTTATTTGTTAAAAAAGAAATGTGATGTGCTTGCTAGCTTCAGACCTTTCATAAAATAATGGTGCGACAGTTCAGGGGCACAATTCGTGTGCTTTGTAGTGATAATGGTGGGGAATATGATGACTGGGGAGCGTTCAGTGCCTATCTTGTCGAACATGAAATTATTCATCAAACCACGTGTCCACATTTCTACTCAAAATGGTGTCGTTGAACGGAAAAATGGGCACTTGTTAGAGATTGCTCGGTGTTTGCTGCTTGTTATGCACCTTCCCAAGTCCTATTGGGGTGATGCGGTACTCACGATCGCCCACCTTATTAACCGTCTTCTGTCTCGTTCCATTTCCTATGATACGACCCTCTCTCGTTTAGCCAAGAACCACATTGTCCATACCTCTCACATCGCCCGCGCATCTTTGGCTAAATCTGCTTTATCCATATTCATACCCCGCATCGTAATAAACTGGAGGCGTGCACCCTCCGATGTGTATTCGTTGGATACTCTCCTACCACAAAAGGGTATCAGTGTTATCATCCTTCAACTCGTCGCTACTACTGCAGTCTGCATTGTTGATGTTACTTTTCATGATGGGGAGTTGTTTTTTGGTCCTCGTCAGGGGGAGACGGGTAGTAATGACGACAAGACCATCGACTCTCCTCTCCTGATTGTTGTCTCTCCTCATATTCCCCTTACTCATGTTCCGTGTAATGCCCTTGTTCCTTCCACCTCTATTTCTCCTATATTATACACATACTCCCGCAGACCCCCGGGCTGCTGAGCAAGTACAGACAGTGGATATTCCACAGGTGCCAGTGCCTGTCTCCGCTCCAGATTCAGATGATGACCTCCATGTTCCTCTTGCTTGTCTTAAAGGTAAAACGGGTGGCACCAAATGTAAGGCCCCGAAACTCAAAAGAGCGATATGTAGCGTTTTGAGCCAAGTTTGGAACTTGGCAGGGGTCACACGACCTCGGACACGGGCGTGTCCCAGGGGCGTGTCGTGCTCGGGTCGACGATCTGGCCGAGTGGTCGACGAATTTGGAGTCGACGATCGTCGAGCAGCGAACACGACCTGAGACACGGGCGTGTCCCAGGCCGTGTCCTTCTCGGGGTGAAGGTCGGGCCGTGTCGTAGGAGACACACGGTGTTGGCACACAGGCATATTCGGGTAGACACGGGCGTGTCAGTTTTGACATGGGCGTGTCGAGTACCCGTGTCCCTTGCGGGATGTTTTTGATCCTGTGTCGATGGAGTAAGACGGCCAGCTACACGGGCGTGTACTGGCTGACACGGGTGTGTCAAGCCTGACACGAGCATGTCGAGAGCCCGTGTTCTTTTCGGGATGCGACGGTTTTGACGGCGAATGGGGCACACGGCCTTGGACGCGGGCGTGTCACAAGCCATGTTCAGCCCAGGTTTTGGATTTTAAGTCTGAATCGTGGTCGTTCGTTTCCTTATTTGGGGATCTAACGGATTGGGGTTGCTCTTTCTGGGTTATACCCGTGCATAGGGTTTTGAATCCTTCATTTCATCCAAATACTCTCCTTCCAAAGTTCTAGAGAGAGGGGAGAGCAAGGGAGAAGAAGGAAAGAAGATCCGGCCACCGGCGGAGCTTCGGAGCCCCGAATCGCGAGCCGACTTCGGATCTACGGACGCGAGGACGTTGCGATGTTTTTCATCCACATAGATTTCCATGGCGCCAAAGAGGAATGCTAGGGTAAAGATTCTCATCCTAGGACATGTGAAGTCCTCTTTTCTTTGCATAGGAAGCCCGCTCTTGCGAGTTTGCGGTGAGTTGGAGGCGTTCCTTCGGGTAGACATGAATAGTCCCCGTTGTTTAGCAGGAATCAATTATATGGCAAGTTCTCCAAATGCGAGTTTTGGTTGTCCTCAGTAGCATTCCTTGGTCACATAATCAGTGGAGAGGGAATTGCGGTGGATCTGGCGAAGATTGTTGTGATACGAGAGTGGCCTGTGTTGTCTATGGTAGCGGAAGTCCGGAGTTTTCTGGGGCTTGCCGGCTATTACAGGCGCTTCGTGGAGAACTTCTCGCGGATAGCGTTACCCCTCACGACTCTGACGAGGAAAGAGAAGAAGTTTGTTTGGACGCCGGAGTGCGCACGAGCTTTCGAGGAGCTGAAGAGTCGGTTGACCACGGCGCCTGTACTGAGTTCGCCGAGTGGGACCGAAGGTTTTGAGATCTACAGCGATGCTTCGGGCCGTGGACTGGGTTGTGTTCTACTGCAGCATGGAAGTGTGATAGCGTATGGCTCGCGACAGCTAAAAGTGCATGAGAGAAATTATCTGGACCATGACTTGGAGTTAGTGGTCGTGATTTTTGCCTTGAAGCTGTAGAGGCACTACTTGTATGAGGTGAAGGTCGATATCTATACCGACCACAAGAGCCTGAAATACTTGTTGGATCAGAAGGACCTGAACATGCGACAACGGAGGTGGATGGAGTTCCTGGGGGACTACACATTCAAGATTCACTATGTGTCTGGGAAAGGCAATGTGGTTGCGGACGCGTTGAGCCGCAGGGCCCCAGCTCAAGCCAATTGACTGTCGGTCCATGACGAGTGGTTGGTTCGGGAGTTGGAGGCGTTGGAGATCTCTTGCGTAGACAAGAAGACAAGTGTCGAAGCGCTATTGAACTGGACGGAAGTTCGGCGTGCCTGGGCTTCACGGTGTGCCCCGCAGCATCGTGAGTGACTGAGATGGGTGGTTCACGTCCAATGATTGGAGGCTAGTGCAGCAGATGTTGGGAACAAAGCTGAGTTTCAGCACAGCCTTTCATCCGCAGACGGATGATCAGACCGAGAGGGTCAACAGGAAGATGGAAGACATGCTTCGCATGTGCGTTCTGGATTTCGGGAAGCAGTGGGAGGATCACCTATATTTGGTGGAATTCTCTTACAACAATAGCTATCAGGCGAGCATTCAAATGGCGCCCTTCAAGGCCCTTTATGGTAGAAGATGTCGCCCGCCGTTGTCTTGGTCGGAAACGGGTGAGTCAAAGTTGTACAAGCGACAAGAGGTGGAAGATGCAACGTCGTTGGTTCGAACGATTCGAGAGAGATTGTTAATCGCTCAGGACCGCCAAGCTAAGTACTATAACGCCAAGCATAGGAACGTGGAGTTCGCTGTCGGCGACTGGGTGTACTTGAAGATCAAGCCGTTCAAAGGTGTCTCGCGGGTGCGGCGCTTGAAGAAGCTAAGCCCGAGGTACCGTGAATCGTTTGAGGTTCTGGAGCGGATTGGCAAAGCAGCTTATCGATTGAGGCTATCAGTGGAGTTAAGTGGTCTACACGACGTATTCCACATATCGGTGCTGCGGAAGGCGGTGCAAGAGCCGTCGCAAGTAATTGTGGTCGATCAAGTGTCGGTCAATAATGGGTTGACGACGAAGGTCAAGCCCGTCCGCATTGAGGACTCGGAAGTCAAGCGTCTACGCAACAAAGAGATCAGGATGGTCAAAGTCCGTTGGGATAATTGCGGTCGGGAGAAGCTCTCCTGGGAGCGAGAGCAGACCATGCTTGAGGAGTACCCGGAGTTATTCAACTCAGGTACCGTTTAATTTTGTTTTATCTTTCCTTTATGTAATTTCGGGACGAAATTCTTTTAACAGGGAGAGAGTTGTAACGCCTCGAAACTCAAAAGAGCGACGGGTGACATTTTGAGCCAAGTTTGAAACTTGGCAGGGGTCACACGGCCTAGGACACGGGCGTATCCCAGGGGCGTGTCGTGCTCGGGTCGACGATCTAGCCGAGTGGTCGACGAATTTGGAGTCGACGATCATCGAGCAGCGAACATGGCCTGAGACACGGGCGTGTCCCAGGCCGTGTCCTTCTCAGGGTGAAGGTCGGGCCGTGTCGTGGGAGACACACGGTGTTAGCACACAGGCATGTTCGGGTAGACACGGGCGTGTCAGTTTTGACACGGGCGTGTCGAGGACCCGTGTACCTTGCGGGACGTTTTTGATCCTGTGTCGATGGAGGAACACGCCCAGCTACACGGGCGTGTACTGGCTGACACGGGCGTGTCAAGCCTGACACGGGCATGTCGAGAGCCCCTGTTCTTTTCGGGACGCGACGGTTTTGACGGCGAATGGGGCACACGGCCTTGGACATGGGCGTGTCACAAGCCGTGTTCGGCCCAAGTTTTGGATTTTAAGTCCGAATCGTGGTTGTTCGTTTCCTTATTTTGGGATCTAACAGCTTGGGGTTGCTCTTTCTGGGTTATACCCGGGTATAGGGTTTTGAATCCTTCATTTCATCCAAATACTCTCTTTCCAAAGTTCTAGAGAGAGGGGAGAGCAAGGGAGAAGAAGGAAGGAAGATCCGGCCACCGGCGGAGCTTCGGAGCACCGAATCGCGAGCCGACTTCGGATCTACGGAGGAGAGGATGTTGCGGTGCTTTTCATCCGCATAGATTTCCATGGTGCCAAAGAGGAATGCTAGGGTAATGATTCTCATCCTAGGACATGTGAACTCATCTTTTCTTTGCATTGGAAGCCCGCTCTTGCGAGTTTGCGGTGAGTTTGAGGCGTTCCTTCGGGTAGACATGAATAGTCCCTGTTGTTTAGCATGTAGAGTCCGTAATCGAGAAACGGACCTAGGCATGATGTGTGAAGCCTACCCGGACGAGTTGGTCTGGATCGGTGATGTTGCATTGCATGAATGGCCGGAGAAGACTCTGTGCGGATGTTTATCTTTCGGGTTTTCTACGCGATAGATTGCAACAGGGAGCCTTGGGGACTAACTTCAAGGTGCACCCGGAAAACTGGGCAGATGCATGATTCTGGCAACATGGTGGTCTGGGAGCCAACTTGCACATAACTGGGTTATGTGAAGTGTGTAATCGATTTAGGACTCGGAAAGTTTGACCCGCGTATATGGCTTAAATTGACGTTGCGGTGTGAGCAACGGGTTAGGCGGAACCGTACCCGCTCTATGTCGTTCGGTAGGAGCCGTTGGCATAGATAGAGGGTCTTAGGCGGTCTATGGCTTCAATTGATTACCGAGAACTGAACAAGTTAACGGAGAAAAACAAGTACCCGATCCCGAGGATTGATGATCTGTTCGATCAGTTAGTCGAGTCGACGGCGTACTCAAAATTGGATCTCAAGTCCGGTTATTATCAACTGAGGATAAGGGAGAGTGATATCCCTAAGACAGCTTTTAGTACGAGATACGGACATTACGAGTTTACGGTCATGCCGTTTGGGCTGACGAATGCGTCGTCAGTGTTCATGGATCTGATGAACAGGACTTTCAGGGAGTACCTAGACCACTTTGTGATCGTCTTCATCGACGACATATTGGTGTACTCGCAGAGTGGGGAAGATCACTTTAAGCATCTACATTTGGTGTTGGAGACGCTGAGGAGGAATCAATTATAGGCCAAATTCTCCAAATGAGAGTTTTGATTGTCCACAGTAGCGTTCCTTAGTCACATAGTGAGTGGAGAGGGAATTGTGGTGGATTCGGCAAAGATTGTTGCGATACGAGAGTGGCCTGTGTTGTCTACGGTAGCGGAAGTCCGGAGTTTTCTGGGGCTTGCCGACTATTACAGGCGCTTCGTGGAGAACTTCTCGCGGATAGCGTTACCCCTCACGACTCTGACGAGGAAAGAGCAGAAGTTTGTTTGGACGTCGGAGTGCGCACGAGCTTTCGAGGAGCTGAAGAGTCGGTTGACCACGGCGTCTGTGTTGAGTTTGTCGAGTGGGACCGAAGGTTTTGAGATCTACAGCGATGGGACAGTGGACTGGGTTGTGTCCTACTGCAGCATGGAAGTGTGATAGCGTACGGCTCGCGACAGCTGAAAGTGCATGAGAGGAATTATCTGGTCCATGACTTGGAGTTAGTGACCGTGATTTTTGCCTTGAAGCTGTGGAGGCACTACTTGTATGGGGTTGTCGATATCTATACCGACCACAAGAGCCTGAAATACTTGTTGGATCAGAAAGATCTGGACATGCGACAACGGAGGTGGATGGAGTTTCTGTGGGACTACACATTCAAGATTCACTATGTGTCTGGGAAAGGCAATGCGGTTGCGGACGCGTTGAGCCGCAGGGCCCCAGCTCAAGCCAATTGGCTGTCGGTCCATGACGAGAGGTTGGTTCGGGAGTTGGAGGCGTTGGAGATCTCTTGCGTAGACAAGAAGACAAGTGTCGAAGTGCTATTGAACTGGACGGAAATTCAGTGTGACCTGGCTGATCGGATTCGGCAGGCTTTGGATATGGATGGCCGCATGAAGCAAATCATGGTTCAGGCTTTGGATGGGTCAAATTCCCAATTCGTTGTTGAGGATGGATTGTTATGGAAAGACGGTCATCTGTGCGTCCCAAACGTGGGCAATTTGCGGGTGGAATTGTTGTACGAGGCGCATCATACCAAGTACTCGATTCACCCGGGGAGCACGAAGATGTACCGCGATGTGAAGAAATTGTTCTGGTGGTCAGGACTTAAGAAGTATGTGCACTCTACGTGGCGAAGTGTCAAACATGCGCCTTGGTGAAGGCGGAGTGCCAGAAGCCTGGATAATTCTTGAAGTCCTTGCCTATTCAGGAGTGGAAGTTCGACGACATTAATATGGACTTTGTGCATGGTTTGCCAAGGTCGCAGAAGGGAAACAACGGCATCTGAGTGGTCGTAGATCGTCTGACGAAAGTGTCGCACTTCATTCCGCAAAGGAAGGATGATGCTGTGGAGAAATTGGCAAAGTTATATGTGGATAATATTGTACGGCTTCAGGGTGTGCACCGCAGCATCGTGAGTGACCGAGATGGGAGGTTCACGTCCAATGATTGGAGGCTGGTGCAGCAGATGTTGGGAACAAAGCTGCGTTTCAGCACAGTCTTTCATCCGCAGACGGATGGTCAGACCGAGAGGGTCAACAGGACGATGGAAGACATGTTTTGCATGTGCGTTCTGGATTTCGGGAAGCAGTGGGAGGATCAGCTATATTTGATGGAATTCGCTTACAACAATAGCTACCAGGCGAGCATTCAAATGGCGCCCTTCGAGGCCCTTTATGGTAGAAGATGTCGCACGCCGTTGTCTTGATCGGAAATGGGTGAGTCAAAGTTGTACAAGCGACAAAAGGTGGAAGATGCAACGTCGTTGGTTCGAACGATTCGAGAGAGATTGCTAATCGCTCAGGACCGCCAAGCTAAGTACTATAACGCCAAGCATAGGAACGTGGAGTTCACTGTCGGCGACTGGGTGTACTTGAAGATCAAGCCGTTCAAGGGTGTCTCGCGGGTGCGGCGTTTGAAGAAGCTAAGCCCGAGGTACCTCGCACCGTTTGAGGTTCTGGAGCGGATTGGCGAGGCATCTTATCGATTGAGGCTATCAGTGGAGTTAAGTGGTCTACACGGCGTATTCCACATATCGGTGCTGCGGAAGGCGGTGCAAGAGCCTTCGCAAGTAATTGCGGTCGATCAAGTGTCGGTCGATAATGGGTTGACGACGAAGGTCAAGCCCGTCCGCATTGAGGACTCGGAAGTCAAGCGGCTACGCAACAAAGAGATCAGGATGGTCAAAGTCTGTTGGGATAATTGCGGTCGGGAGGAGCTCTCCTGGGAGCGAGAGCAGATCATGCTTGAGGAGTACCCGGAGTTATTCCACTCAGGTACCGTTTAAGTTTGTTTTATCTTTCTTTTATGTAATTTCGGGACAAAATTCTTTTAAGAGGGAGAGAGTTGTAACGCCTCGAAACTCAAAAGAGCGACGAGTGGCGTTTTGAGCCAAGTTTGGAACTTGGCAGAGGTCACACGGCCTGGGACACGGTCGTATCAAAGGGGCGTGTCGTGCTCGGGTCAACGATCTAGCCGAGTGGTGGACGAATTTGGAGTTGACGATCGTCGAGCAGCGAACATGGCCTGACACACGGGCGTGTCCGAGGCCGTGTCTTTCTCGGGGTGAAGGTCGGGCCGTGTCGTGGGAGACACACGGTGTTAGCACACGGGCATGTTCGGGTAGACACGGGTGTGTCAGTTTTGACACGGCCGTGTCGAGTACCCGTGTCCCTTGCGGGACGTTTTTGATCCTGTGTCGATGGAGGAACACGCCCAGCTACACGGGCGTGTACTGGCTAACACGGGTGTGTCAAGCCTGACACGGGCGTGTCGAGAGCCCGTGTTCTTTTCGGGACGCGACGGTTTTGACGGCGAATGGGGCACACGGCCTTGGACACGGGCGTGTCACAAGCCGTGTTCGGCCCAGGTTTTGGATTTTAAGTCTGAATCGTGGCCGTTCGTTTCCTTATTTTGGGATCTAACGGCTTGGGGTTACTCTTTCTGGGTTATACCCGGGTATGGGGTTTTGAATCTTTCATTTCATCCAAATACTCTCTTTCCAAAGTTCTAGAGAGAGGGGAGAGCAAGGGAGAAGAAGGAAGGAATATCCGGCCACCAGCGGAGCTTCGGAGCCCCGAATAGCGAGCCGACTTCGGATCTACGGAGGCGAGAACGTTGCGGTGCTTTTCATCCGCATAGATTTCCATGGCGCCAAAGAGGAATGCTAGGGTAATGATTCTCATCCTAGGACATGTGAAGTCCTCTTTTCTTTGCATAGGAAACCCGCTCTCGCGAGTTTGCGGTGAGTTTAAGGCGTTCATTCGGGTAGACATGAATAGTACTCGTTGTTTAGCATGTAGAGTCCGTAATCGAGAAACAGACATAGGCATGATGTGTGAAGCCTACCTGGACGAGTTGGTCTGGATCGGTGATGTAGCATTGCATGAATGGCCGGAGAAGACTCTGTGCGGATGTTTGTTTTCGGGTTTTCGACATGGTAAATTGCAACAGGGAGCCTTGGGGACTAACTCCAAGGTGCACTCGGAAAACTGGGCAGATCCGTGATTCTACCAATATGGTGGCCTGGGAGCCAACTTGCACATAACTGGGTTATGTGAAGTGTGTAATCGATTTGGGACTCGAGAAAGCTTGACCCGCGCATATGGCTTAAATTGACGTTGCGGTGTGAGCAACGGGTTAGGCATAACCGTGCCCGCTCTATGTCGTTCGGTAGGAGCCGTTGGCATAGATAGAGGGTCTTAGGCGGTCTATGGCTTCAATTGACGTGACCAATGCCGGAAAGACCAAAATGCTCACGAGAAATTGCCGTCCAAGGGGCGGTGGTGAGACAGCGGACTTTAACCGTGTTCACCGTGAATGTGCCCTGAGAGCACGGGGTGTGTGGTCGTGCATGCCTATGCCTGTGAGGAAGTGTTTTTACACTACTGGTTGGTTATGCTAACAAAGTGCAGGGAAGGAGCACTGTCGCCCCGAGTTTGGGGACGGGATCGTTATAATTTGGTCAGCATAGCTGACCGTTGCGTTTGTTTGCCACCGTGCGGTGGATTGTTACTTGCAGTTGCTGCGGAGCTAAGTGGTAAATAGCGGGCAAAAACCCTTGTTGCTGAGCCGGCCCTCGAAGGCCTAATTTGAATGTTTACTTGTATTATTCATGTATGACCGGCCTGCGTGTCGAGGTTTGGAAAACATTGTAATTTGAGTAAACTATTGTAAGGCCTTAAGGCCATGTATTTGTGTATTGTACGTACATTCATGTTGGTTTGAGTAGTGGACATTCATGTTGTTGGAAGGATTCTTTATTTATTGCAACTATTAAATTGCTTCCGCTAGAATGTACTCTGTGTAAGACGTTGATTCTTAGTTGGATGGTTTCCATTGAGTAACCTTCCAGTCTGTCTGTGGTATATGGCGTCGGGCCCCGGCCGGACCTAATGCTATATGTTATGCGACGGATAGGGGGTGTTACACCAAACACCACATCGCCAACTATATTTGTTATACTCACTTCTCCCAGGCTCACAAAACTTTTATCTCATCTTTTTCCTCTATTATGATTCATAAGACCTGATAGGAGACTGTTCAGATACCTGAGTGGAAACAGACTATGGAAGAGGAAATGTGTGCCTTGGAAAAAAATGGAACATGGAGGCTTGCTAGTCTTCCCCCTGGGCAGTGAACGGTTGGGTCACCCAGGATCTTCTCTGTTAAATAAAATCAAGATGGTGTGGTGGAGCGGAACAAAGCTCGCTTGGTAATTCAAGGGTATACCCAGACCCAAGGTATTGACTACCAAGAAACCTTTGCCCCTGTTGCAAAGATGAATTCTATACGGGTGATTCTATCTTGTGTTGCTAGTCGTGGATGAGACCTACAACAGCTCGACGTCAAAAATGTGTTCTTGCATGGTGATCTGAAAGAAGAAGTCTACATGACTATCCCGCCGGGCTTTATCAAAGAAGAGTTCAATGGAAAGATTTGTCGAATGCAGAAATCTTTATATGGCCTAAAGTAGTCCCCGAGTGCTTGGTTTGGACGGTTTAACAAGACAATGCTTCAACTAGGCTATGCTCAAGGACAAGCTGATTGCACTCTCTTTATCAAGAGGAGAGGAGCGTGCGTATCAATTCTTATTATGTACGTGGATGACATCATCATTACAGGTGATAACCTAGAGGAGATCGTTCACTTGAAAGAACAACTAGGTAAAGAATTTGAAGTCAAGGATCTGGGAATTTGAAATACTTCTTGGGAAATGAAGTGGTGAGGTCTCATCGAGTGATCTTTACCTCTTAGAGAAAGTATACCCTTGATCTTCTGGATGAAACTGTGATGCTAGGATGTGCACCAGTGGATACTCCAATTGAGTCTAATCATAAGATTGACGCGGGTACTAGTGGGGAGAAAGTGGATGCTTCAAGATTGGTTGGGAGGCTCATATATTTATCTTATACTCGCCCTAATATTACGTACATTGTGGGTGTCTTAAGTAGATTCATGCACCCTCACTCAATTCGCCATCAGCAGACAGCATATCGGGCATTGCGATACCTCAAGAAGTCTCCAGGACGTGAGATTTTGTTCTCTACAAACCAACCATTGGAGATTGAAGTGTTTACAGATGTCGATTGGGCCAGTAGTGAGGATGATAGAAAGTCTACTACCGAGTATTGCCGTTTGTGGGTGGAAACATTGTATCGTGGAAGAACAAGAACCAGAATATTGTTGAAGCAGAATATAGGGCTATGGCACAAGAAGTATGTGAGGGATTGTGGTTGTAGACAATTCTCCAAGATATGGGTCTCCAGGTGAACAAACCAGTTACTATCTACTGCGACAACCAGCTTGTCATTAGTATTGCACACAATCCGGTACAACATGACAGGACGAAACATGTTGAAGTTGACAAGCATTTCATCAAAGATCACCGAGACAAGAGGAATATTTGCACTCCATTTGTGAACTCATATGATCAGCTAGCTGATGTCTTCACCATGGGGTTAAGCAGTGACAACTTCATGAACAATACTAACAAGTTGGGAATGATCAAAATATATTCCCAACTTGAGGGGGAGAGTTGAATATACGTGTTAGACGCGGTCTAATTTACATTTTATGTTTTCTCATTTAATTGTTCACGTGATATGTCACGTGTGTTTCGATCATCCGAATAATTCAATCCCCCTATCTACTAGTAGCATGTAGAACCAATCTCGGATTTTCACCTCTAGGGTCATGGATAGCAGCTTGCAGAGGATGCCATCAAAGAGGTTCAGGACGGAAAATGTAGACTCAAAATCTTGCAGGTGATGGATGGGATCATCTCTCCCAATGAAACAGGAGAGATGGGGTTCCTTGAACCCAATTGGGATAGGTTCCCATCGGATATATCTGAGAAAGGGGGAGGATCATCTTCTTCCTCAGTGGGGGGAGGAGAGGTGGATACATCGAAGTCAAGTATTTGCGCAGGGTTGGTATTCGTCGCCACCCGGAAATGTTCTCGCCTTTCGTTGGCGAGATCTCCGTCTTTGGCCATTACTCACGGAGCAGTTTGAAGTAACAACCTCCAATGCTCTCCCTTTGGTCCTCCAAACTGCTCGGTGAGTAATGACCAAAGACGGAGATCTCGCCAACAAAATGCGAGAACATTTATGGGCGGCGACGAATACTATCCCTGCGCGAATACCAGGAGATAGAATTATCCTCTAGTAACAGTCTCTTCAAGGTTATTATGAAACCCCTCAGGAGGCTTCCTAGCTTCGTCTCGTCCTTCCATCACAATCTTTGTTCTTCGACCAATCAAATCTGAAGGTCGCGTGTTAGTTTTGTTATGGTGAAAAACATCGTAACTCCACACATCACAAAAAACACAGAAAGTAGGGGGTTGTGACTGAGAATATTCGGGCTTTGAATACCAGAGCGAGACGTGGAAGGGGTGATGTAAGTACCCCGGACAACTGAGACTTAAGCAAGAGGAGAATGGTGTCGCTTGCGGCAATACTAGATTTCGTATAGTGTGAGCCTTAACTGTCCGTAATGTTATTTATAGTTCATAAAGAGTTTCAATAGTGTTCTCTTTGTTATAGTGCTCGCAAATCTCATTCAGTGGTTGTGCTTGTACCTGGGGGTTTTAGGTTCGGTTTTTCGATGTCCCTAAAGCTACTTACTATTCATGCCCTATTCATAGGCTCATGGGGCTCTAGGTGAGGGAAGCCCCCAAAAATATGGGTTGTCAACTTACAAGATGGAGAGTGGAATGATCCGCGAGATTGTTATGACGATCGGCAAGTACACTTTAATGGTTTGTGAGTACACCTTTATGGTTGGCGAATACTTCTTCATGGTTGGCGAGTACACTGTCATGGTTGGCAAGTACACTGTCATGGTTGGCGAGATCTTTAGGCCTTATGTAGGGAACCAACTATCTTTCTGATCATTGATGGCGAATATGGCGGAATTGGGCAGGCTTCATTCTACTAGTTAAAATATCATGTTGTCTATATTCTATCATTGAAAAGAAAAGCGCAGAGAGCCCTCATGAATCAGGGACAACTAGAGATAAAGTAGGTATTCTATTTTCTTATACATAGCTTTTAAAAGAAGGGAAAAAAATTTCATAGTTTGAAACATGGACCTAATCGGATTACTACCTCACCATAAAAGAACATCTAAATTAAAACTTAATACTCCAGAAAGCAAATAGCTTAATATTCAAACTTAATAAACTAGAAATAGCAACCATACCAAGGTTTGAAAATCATTGGCCATTAAATCAATGTTTGTCTTCTTCCTGACCAAGACACTACATGGGAAGAACAAAATTAACAAATATTAATCACAAAACTAATTTAAGAATTAGAAAGAAAATAATTGGCTTATTAATAAAACTAGTATGTTAAGTGCAGTGTTACATACATTTTCTATTTCCCCTCCAACATCAAGAATAAAAAAACAATTTACTACTCATGCCTGATTAGAGATTAAAAAGTGTCAAGGACATGCACGCCAAAGAGACACCGTGGCGAGTCTACACCCATAGAAACGCGAAGGACACTAGCCCACCAATCGTGAAAGAGACCATCAAGCACCTTGCTACTTAATTATTTCTATTTCAATGTTGCTTGAGTTTAACTATTTGCATACCGCTTTTGTTATTTGCACCTTGCTACTATAAGAGATGTTGTATGCTTGTATTATTTTTCATGCTTGGATGAATGGAATTTAAAGTTGCTCCCAAAGCATTCCCCTCTACCATAATCCCTCTCTTCTCCCTCACCACCACTAGTCCTCCCCCATGCCGGATTCCTCTCCGGGATCGTATCAATCTGGTCCAACCTGCCTCACCGCCCGTCAACAAGCCTTTGATGCTTGCTATCGCGCTAGTTCGCGGTCTTGGTTCCGCGCTGGTTCCGATCCAGTCTCCCCCGATCGCATGTGTGCCACGCTCGTCTAGCGCCCCGCTCAGCCAAACCACATCGACAAAGTGGCCATCAGCGACCCCGCCGAATCACGCCGCCAAGACAAGCTTGGTTTGTCGGCTCCTAGCCCCGATCCGTCGGATCCCCGAAACTTTCCATCGATTCCAGTCGTTCCATCCAATTCTCTCGCTCCCTCCCACTGAATCCGTCCAGATCCGTCCCTTTCCAACCACCGTCTCCAACCCATGGCTCCCAACACTCGCTTTGTTGGCGATCTCCCTTCGGATGTGGCCGCCGACGTCCCCAGTCGCAAGAGGCTCAAGAGCACCTCATCGTCTCTATGCATGCCTCTCTCCTTGTCCTCCATTCCAAGATCGATTCCCACCAAATGCCGGTCGCAGCCTCCGCCGCTTCTGGCTACAATTCGCCCGCGGACGGGGGATCCCTCCTCAATGCGCCGCCGCCACACCCCGGCCCTGAGACCTCCAGTCTGCCCCTTACGAGTCATTCTGCCCTTTCCTTGGACATTACCTCTTTCGTCGGCATCGACCCGATGGGATGGATCACCAAAACGGATCAATACTTCGACCTTAACCTTACCCCGGAGCAGGAAAAGGTGTCTGCTGCACTAGTCGATCTTGATGGTTCCGCACTCCACTAGGCGCGATGGCTTCGACAATCCAACCAGTTTCTCTCCTGGCCCTGGCTCAAGCAGGAGATGATCAGGCGGTACGACATCTGCTACTCTGGCTGGGCTATTAAGCGACTTTGCAGCGTCCTCCAGACCGCCGACCTGGAGAACTATATCAACGGGTTTGTCGCCCTGGTCACCCAAGTACCTAGGCTGCCGCCCAATCAATACATGGGCATCTTCATGCACGCGCCTGTTTCTGCACGCACCACCCTCGGACGGTCTCTGACGCCTTGTACATGGTGCTCCTGGTGGAGGTTGACCTCTCCCCCAGCCACCTGCACTTGCGTCGACCACCATGGAGTCCACACACCCCAATGCCCCCACTACGGCCAGCCCCTGGGGGGAATCGTCACGGCCGACCACCCCCCCCCCCCCGACGCATCTCCAACCGGGAATACAACAACCTCTGCTGTCGCCAACCCTAATTCTCCTACACATGTGTCCCCGAGCGATGGGAGTCGTCGGCCGACCCAGGGATGTTGCATTGCACTCTCGCTTTTGGAGGGTCCCTGTTCGGTGACGACGGACTTCTACGCTTTTGGCCTCGGCAAAGTCGATGCTATCCCTGGAGTGGCTTGGCTCAGCACGCTGGCTGGCATGCAGGTCAATTGGGCGACCAAAACAACGCAGTTTCTCCATCAAGGACAGTTGTGCCGCCTCGTGGGTGACTCCGCCCTTCTCCGCACGATACATTAGATGAACGACGTGGATTTTTCCGCTTGGCTTTGGCCCATCTCCGGTCCGCCAGAGGAGCCTCTCTCACACCTGCTGGACCTATAGAAGCTACAAACCAAGTTCACCTAAATTTTTAAGGCTCCGACCGGCCTCCCTTCAGCTCGACCGACCGATCACTTCATTCCCCCTTCAACCCAGCACTGTGGCAGTGTTAGTAGGGCCTTACAGCTACGACCATGTGCAGAAGGAAGAGATTGAGCATCTGGTTCATGAGATGATGATGAGGGGCCTCATTCGTCCTAGCATGAGCCCCTTCTCTAGCACAATCCTCCTGGTCAGGTTGAAGGACGACAGCTGGAGGTTTTGTGTAGACTACCGGAAGCTCAACAAGGTCATGGTATCAGACAAGTACACGAACCCGCTGATTCAAAAGCCCCTGGATGAGCTTCATGAGCCCGTTTTCTTCATCAAATTGGATCTCCGAGCAGGATATCACCAGATCCGAGTGCGGCCGGAGGGCATCGCCGAGACCACCTTCCTACTCACGACGACCACTACGAGTTCTTGGTCATTCCCTCCAGGCCGACCAATGCTCCCGCAACCTTCCAAACCATGACGAACAACATCTTCAGGGCGATACTTCGTCGACACGTCCTTGTTTTCTATGATATTCTGGTCTACAGTGCTTCCTAGCATGATCACCTCCAGCACATTTGCCTCACTCTGACCACCATCCAATGTCATCATCTCAAGCTCCACCAGATGAAGTGTTCCTTTGGATCGGCAGAGGTGAGTTATCCTGGCCACACCATTTTGGCCTGGGGGGTCGTTATCGACGTGGAGAATATCGCGGCAGTCCTCGACTTCTATGTGGGACGTCAGATGGGTTCCTTGGCTTGTCTGGTTACTACCGTTGATTCATCCAGGGGTACGGGGCACTAGTTAGACCACTCATACAACTCCTGAAAAAGTCTGAAGAGGGCCCCTTTCAGCGGTCGTTCGCGGCCGTAGCCGCATTTTCCTCCCATCAGCAGGCCATGGTGCACAAACTGATGTTGTCCATGCCTGATTTCTCATGACCCTTTCTCGTGGAGTGCGACGTGTCGGGTTTTGGGGAGAGATCCGTCCTCATGGAGGTCGTTCAACGGGTCGCCTACTTCTGTCGTGCCTTCTCCAGTACCATCCACATACGAGAATGAGCTCATGGGTCAGGTTCTCGCTGTTCATCACTAGCGCCCCTACCTTTTGGGCCGCACATTCGTGGTTCGCACCGACCACCACAGACTCTGCTACCTCCTACAACAAAAGATCACACACCCACCCAACAAGTGTGGATCCCTTGTTGAATTGGATTCGAACGGTGCTCGTCACCGACGCCACCGTTCATCTACCATACTCACTTGTAGGAGGGCGCTTGTTCTTCAAGGGCCGTCGTGCCCCGCGTCCCCGAGCATTTCACGCCTCCTCGACGAGTTCCACGCCCACCATCTAGAGGGAATGCGGGGCTTTCTGTACGTAGCACCACCTGGAGGCCTCTCTCTATTGGTCCTACATGTCCTGATAGGTCAAAGCTTTCGTGGTCGCCTGCCTCGTGCGCCAGCGGGTCAAGGACGAAGCAGCGTTTCCGGGAGGATTCCTATAGCCCCTACCCATCCCGGACAGCATTTGGGAGGGCGTGGCCATGGACGTCATCACCCGGCTACCACACTTGCAGGGGTACTACTGCATATTGGTCGTGGTGGACAGACTATCCAAGTACGTCCACTTCATTCCCCTCCGCCGTCCTTACACCGCTACCGTTATAAATGGTGTTGTGCGCCTCCTTGGGTATCCTCGGTTGATCACGAGTGATTGTGATTTGCTCTTTTTAAGCACCTTATAGACTACACTATTTCGGCTACAGTGTGCTCTCCTCTGCATCAGCACTGCTTACCACTAGTAGAGTGATTGTGATTTGCTCTTTTTAAGCACCTTATAGACCACACTATTTCGGCTACAGTGTGCTCTCCTCTGCATCAGCACCGCTTACCACTAGTAGATTGATGGTCAATAAAAGGTCCTCAACCGATGTATGGACAGGTACCTTTGTTGTTTCGTGGGGAAAGCCCCTGGGTAAGGCCAAGTGGCTCAGTTGGGCAGAGTACTCCTACAACACTGCATACTACCACGGAGTCGGCACCACACTGTTCAAGGCCATTTACGAGCGCGCGCCACCCCCTATTGTTTTCCACCTCCCTGGCAAATGTCAGGTGGAGATTCTGGCCAACACCCTCCACGACAGGGATACTATCCTCAACCATCTGAAGCGCCACCTGTGATGGGCTCAACAAAAGATGGCGTCCTTTGCGAACCGGAAAAGGAGCGACCTTTCCTTTCAGGTGGGGGAGGTGTTCATCAAGCTACACCTGTACCACCAGCTCTTGGTGGCCCGCCTACCCCGCCCGAAGCTCATTCCCCGGTTCTTTGGTCCATTTGAGATCCTCGCTAGTTTTGGCGTAGTCGCCTACCGCTTCCGCCTTCCTAGTGGGAGCCACGTACACCTGGTGTTCCATGTTTATTAGTTGTGATGTGTGATGGGCGAGCATGCCAGTACGGATCACATTCCAGCCGATCTCGATCTTTCTGGTGAGACGTCGTACTACCTAGCCAATATACTTGATCATTGATATTGGCCCCAAGGAGACCCCACTTCGGAGGAGGTCCTTGTCGCATGGGCTGATCGTCCGGAATCTGACGCGACGTGGTTGCCCCAGGACGACTACCACTGTGAGTTCGTCGACTACTGCCTTGAGGACAAGACACATTTCCAGGCGACGACATTATTACGGGCGTGCACGCCGAAGAAACACCATGGCGGGTCTACACGCGTAGGAAGGCGACGAACACTAGCCCTTAGTTATTAAAGGCGCAAGGGGCACCAAGCCGCAAAAGAGTCTTAAAGCCTAGGTCTAAGGCTCAAGGCGCAGACGCGCGCGTGACGAAGGCAAGGCGCAACCACATACATTTTAAATAATCAGCATAAAGCATCATTTTAGCTTCTCAATCAAATTCTTCATATAGTATACTAATTAATCATTCATTACTATCATTTATCTCATAAAAAATAGGATCAATGTGATCATTTGCATCATATCTAAGTCTCAACGCACAATTATCTTTCACAAACACTAAATTGATAAAAAATTATTCAGTTTTTACATAATTTTTTCTTAATTTTTGAACAAAAAAATTTACAATAAAAATCTCACTCAAGCACGGCTTTTTATATTCTAAAGGCGCAAATAAGGCTCACAGAGGCGCAAACCTCTGAGTCTGGAGCCAGGCGCGCCTTTAATAACATAACACTAGCCCATGATTGTTGAAGAGACCGTCGAGGAGCGCGCAACTTAATTATTTCTATTTTGATATTGTTTGGGTTTTACTATTTGCAGAGAGCTTTTTTTATTCGCAACCCGCTGCTATAAGGGGTATTGTATGCATGTATTGTTTTTCATGTTTGGATGAAAGGAATTTAGGACTACGCCCTAAGCTTTCTCCTCTAACCTAATCCCCCTCTTCTCCCTCACCATCGCCGCCCCCGCATGTCGGATTCCTCTCCGGTATCGTATCAAAAAATGTTTCAAATTGGATATGCAATTTATGTGCATTATAAGGTGAAATTCAAAATTTAGGCCCTATGACCCAAAGTTACCTGGGAGAAAAGGAAACATGCAAAGTACTCTTCCTTCCAAAGAAAGTAACACATTTCCCCAAAAAAATGTAAACAAATTTCTTAGAGATGCATATTTTAACAAATTAAATAAGTGATGAGCACGGTATATCCTCCACTAAATAAAACCCAATAACATAAAACAAAATCCAAATCATATTCCTAGATACATAAGAACTCTCAGGAAAGTTGACTTAGAAAGTAGATTGACAGATAAATAACAATAATGAAATAAACTATGTACTTCTTGTATATAGTATCTGTTAAAGGGTTATCATGAGTACTATATGTTTCTATATATATACGAGCATCTTCGCACGGGCTACGCCCGTGCGAAGATGCTCTCGGGCGGCCTTCGGCCGCATCCAGGTGGGTTTCGCCCGCCTGCGCACGGGCTTCGCCCGCGCTGGATGCTCCGGGCGGCCGAAGGCCAACCGAGAGCATTGAGCACGGGCGTAGCCCGTGCGAAGATGCTCGTATAAATATATAATTATGGTGGCTACGCTCGTGTTCGCTGCTCCTCGACGGGCTTCGCCCGGCCCCGCCGGGCTTCGTTAAATTATTATATATTTTTTAAAATTATTCTATTTTTTATTTTTTTTAATTATTATATATAATATTATTTTAAAGAATTTTAAATCTATTTAAATTAATTTTAAAATTATAATAAATTAATTTCCCTAAAGTCTATAAATTTAGATAATTCCACTGATCCCTGCATCCCGCCGCCTGCATCCCGCCGCCTGCATCAGCCTCTCTCTCCTGCATCCCGGCGTCGCCGCCTGCATTCCGTGGAGGGTCCGCCGCAGCCGGCGAAGCACCGACGGCCTGCAGTGGTCCTTCCTGTTGTCCGCCGGAAGAGACCCGGCGGGTTCGTCGGGGTCCGGCGAACCAGCCGGTGGGGGCTGACAGGCCGGCGGCGGCAGTGAAAGTCTCTCTGGCTTCCAACCGTACCTCCGGCTTCCAGCCGTACCTCCGGCGAAGTCTTAGCCGCCGCCGGCAATGAAAGTCTTTGTGGCTTCGAGCCATACCTCCGGCGAAGTCGTCGCCGTCAAATCCTCCCCCATCACCAGCTCAGCTCTGCTCCAGAGAGAACAGAGCATAATCTGCTCCCTGTCCTCCCCACATATCATCTGCTGCCTCAGCTCCGACCTATCAACAGACTCCTACCATTTATTCCTCGAGTTGGCCGGCCGACGCACCCTCTCTGATCTCGCTGGCCAATGAAAATGGAGATGGGCAGTTTCGGAAATTTCCTCTCGTGACTGTCGTTGCTCTGGTACTGTGGCAACACGAAATATCTTTATTATATATATATGCGTGATCCTGTGCGAACAAAAATCTGGTGCGAACGTGTGAACAAGGAATCTCGTCCGTTGAAGAGAAATCGCTCCATTTGCAACAACGGTAAGCCTACAAAGCAGCGGCGGAGGCGGGCCCACCGGCCGACCTAGGTTCGTCGGCGGCCACGCCGACGAGCGTCGGGCGGCCTGTGGTCGGCGAGCCCTCCGCTGCCGGTTGCAGTTACTGTGAAGGTTCACAGCAGGTTTTTTTTAGCCCGACAGCGGCGGCTGCGGGCTCGCTGGCCACCGGCCGCCCTGGGTTCGTCGATGGAAAACCCAGGGCGGTAGGGGGCCGGCGTGCTCGTCCGCCACTGTTGGGAAAAAAATTGCAACAGCAACGTTGTCGACTGACGCTGGTATTGCAAATTTGTTTTCCCAATGCGGAAGACGGTGGTTGCAGGCTCGCAGGACACCAGCCGCCCTGGGTTCCTCTGGATGGCCGTCGATGAACCCAGGGCGGGTGGTGGTCGGCGATCCCGCAGCCACCGGCCGCCGCGCTGGGGAAACAATTTACAAAAGAAGCAACACGTTGATCAAAATGACCAACTCCCGATTACTAAGCAAGAGTGTCGAGAATAGTTCTTCAACTCAACAAATCCCTCGACAATGACTTCAAAAGTGACAAGAATCATCCCTCCACTCTCCATCGCCGACAAGATCCCTCAATGGAAGCTCATCTCGTTATTTGTTCCCGAGTCAACGACAAGCGTCACTACGAGATCCCTCAATGCACTGCCAATGATTAACAACTTGTAATGACAATGGAAGAAAAGTCTTTTTCCTAGAGTGAAACCCTACATATATCCACATAACAAAAAATAGGTATGACCCTTATATCATTATATTAAAATTACAACTCATGCCCTATTTACATCTAACAGGTTAATCTTTAGCACTTAGGCTCTATTTGGTTCGGCGTTTTGCCGTTCCGTTTGGGGCAAACGCCGCCGGAAGGCGGGTAAACAAATGAATCTCCGGCGGCGTTTGCTCCGTTTCCACCCGCTCGCCTTGAGAAACGCCCAAAAAAACTCTGTTTGGAGAAGCAACCTTCCCCCTCCGATTCGAACACTATGTTTCCACCCGCCGGATCGACCCACCACCGCCGAACCAAATGAAGCCTTAATCTGACAACCATCATTGGTTTCTTATTCTTCCAAGAAATTAAATTTCCTCGAAGAAGTATACTATAACTCGAGAAGAAGAAAAACCTCATTCCCTAATCGAATAGTCTCATCACATTATATGGCCACTATCATGTGGCACCGACGGTGAGTGAGCCTTATCTTCACCCTTTTTACAGTCCCCCTCCAGCTGGACAATGAGTAAATACATGATATTCACGCTGCCCAGCTTACGTCTTGGTATTCTAATTGTGTTCTTAGTAAGAGGTTTAGTAAGTAAGTCTGGCAGTTGAATCTTTATGTTAATGAACTTAGTGATGAGATTCTCGTCACCAATCTTCTGTCTCACAAAATGGAAGACCATCTCAATATGCTTTGTACACTCGTGGAATATTATTTTAGCTGCAATGTGTATAGAAGCCACATTATCACACAAGAGATCAATATGATGTCCCACATTTTCCCTAGTGCCATGGCTCTATACTCAATCGCAACACTTGACCTTGTAATGTTATGATGTTTCTTATTCTTCCATGATACAATATCCCCCAAATGCCCTCACAAGCACAAGGCACCCCATTGTGAACTTTCTATCATAAGAAGATCATGCCTAGTCAACATCAGTAAATCCCTCAAACTTCCAATGTCTGTAATTTTTGCACATTTTCCTGACTCCTCCAATGCCTTTTAAATATCTCGGGATGTGAAACATAGGCATCAATTGTAGGGTTCTAGGACTAACCGTGAACTGACTCACAATAGAAAAGATATTTGGTCTAGTGATGGGTAGATAGTTCAACTTTCTCACTAACCATATGTATCTTTCAGCATCCATATGCATGGGCTCTGCTCCATCTTTCATGAGTTTCATCTTAGGAACTTCAGATGCATCAGAATTTCTGTAGGTTTACTCAGCATGTCAGTTTCTTTAAGATCTAAAATGTACTTACATTGGAGACATCTCTGTTGTGATTTCCCAAGTCTTTTGTCTCAAACTAGTTGTCTATATGAATTTTCAACATTTCAATGCCCTAATCATCAGTCCCCGTAATAACAATATCATTCACATAAAACACTAGGAAGATGCTTCCGTATGCAGTATGGTCCATCGTACATCTAATCCTACCAATTGCATCTAATGTCAAGAACCTGTCAAACCACGCCCTGGGAGACAACTTCAAGTCATATAGATTTTTTAAACGAAATACCAAACCACACTAGCACTAAGCAACAAAAGTAGGGGGTTGCTCCATAAACAGTTCCTTTGCAGGTTAACAAAGCAAGAAGGTATTAGAAATATCTAGTTGACGTAAGGACCACTAAAACTAATAACAAGTGAGATAAATTGTTGGGAATTTTCGTCATAAGTTTGGCGAAAGTCTTTCACCGCCAATTGAGTCTTGTGGCATTCAATAGTGCCATCAAGAATAGTCTTTACTGCATTCATCCACAGCACCCAACCACAACTTAACTGTTGGGAATTTTTGTTGATTTGATGTGTTAGAAATAGGAGATAAGAAATATTAGGTGTGATTTATTCATCCCTCAAGGGAAATTATATAGGACAAACAAAAACTATTAAACTTAAAACTACGGTGCGGGACTACACCCCAAACACACTTAATGACTCTTACTAATAACTTCAACACCCCCCCCCCCCCTCAGTATTGGTGGTAGGTGATGTGGGACAAAACATCATACGAGCCACCGAGTGAAATTCCAAACCGGGGAGTAAAATCGGGGGCATAGCCACACACGATGTAGACCCACAAACGACGCAGCACCCACACACATGGACTCGCTAGAAAGAAATCAACAGACGGGCTATCGGGGATACTCCCACACGATATCACCTACTGGATAGAAAGGTCAACCAATAAAGACCATACCACCTACCAACAATGAAAAAAATGGGGAAACACAAACAACACAAGAAATATGCCTGAAGGCCATGTGTGACTAAGACGAGTCGAGAAAAAGTCGTTTGAGTGGCCTTTATCACAAACACTCCCCCTTATGTGGAACATGTGCATGAAGGCCTTAAAGACAAGACATAATCCGGGACGTCAAGTGTGACTAAGGTGAGAGTCGGGAAAATGTCATATGAATGACGTTCGTCACAAACACTCCCCCTCACATGGAACACACGTGCATGAAGGCTTGAAGACAAGACAAAAAACATTAACAACCAAGCAAAGACACAAAGAAACTACAAAAAAGGAAAACTCTATCATCGACGAGAGATCGAACTGCGAGATCCTAATCACAGGTAATATCAGCAGAGAGGACCAGATGGAGCCGACGACAGGAGCAGCAGATGAAGGCCCAACGGGATCAGCAGAGACGGACTCATCGATCAGGAGCACGGGTAAAGACAAAAATCATTGTATAATAGAAAAAGGTTGATGCAAGAAGTACTATATTCCAGCCAAGGAAGGCAGAGCCAAGAAGAGGAGTTGCTAGCAATCTGATCGCTGACCGGGGCCTACTGAACAGGAGATCGGAGATCAGCGATCTCGCTCCCAGCCCACAGTCGCTTCATGAATCTTCCCCTAGCTCACAGCCGCTCAACAATCCATCCCCCAGCTCACAGTCGCTCAACGCTCAACATTCAAGGATGCAACAGTGACTAAAGACAGATTTGCGCTTAGTGATCAACGATAAGTGATGCAGCAGCCAGCGACTGAAGTTTGAACCACGGCCCAACGCTCAACGCTCAGCGACGTTGATGTTCGTTGCAGAATAGAGTCGTTGCGGGTTCGAAAAAAGCAAGTTCCAAAGCTACCTTTGGGAACTTGATATAGAAGGACGCAGGCCTTATCTAAGATGTTGCTGCATAACAAAGAATCAATGAGGAAGTAAGTGGATACACCTATCTTCTTTGTATCACATCTTCCCTATGTAAACAAAATCCCACTTTTTCTGAGATTCAGCAAGTCTAATTTCTCCTAAGATAAATCTATTTGATTTAAAGTCTTCACTTATACAGGGTTTTGCTTCTCACCCTTCAAAAGAGATTATAGTGGTTGGATCACCCGAACAAAGATCCATCGTAGTGTACTGGTTGGATCACCCAAACCGAGATCCATTGGGTTTCGTCGCCTCCAATTGGAAAATCTTGACATTGGGTTGGATTCTTAAGTTGGAAAAGGTTCGTCGACTCTTCAGTGAGACAATGGGATTCGCACATGCTGTGGAAGAGAGGGCATAGCAAGGTTTGGGAAACCTCTACTTTTTTTGTCGTTTGGATGACTTAATTCTTTTTGTGTTCTCTCTCTCTACTTCTCATGCTTTTAATTTTTGTTTATAGATCTAGATTGTTCCGGTTAGCTTAATTAAATCTAACATCACAATAATTGATTCAAACATCTTGTGTGGATCTAAAGTATTCAGATCAGTCACTAGTTCCGCAAACTTTAACAACCAACCGAGTCTTGTGACGTTCAATAGTGTCAATTGAGTCATAAGTTTGGCGAAAGTCTTTCACCACCAATCGAGTCTTGTGACATTCAATAGTGTCATAAAGATCAGTCCCCACTGCATTCATCCACCAACACAACCACAATTAACCTATATGTAAAGGAACCAAATCTCATGTTCTATTAAAATCTAGAGCTTGAAGTTCTTATTAAATAGCATTCTACTACTTGGACGTAAATAAGACCTCTCTCAATTTCTTAGGAATCACTGAGAGGTCAGTTTCATAGGGGAAGCTCTAAACTGAGAAGATAAGGTGTCATATGATAAATAGTTGGCAATAAGATAGTGAGTACACATGCATTTACCTTGCTAAAGAGCAATAGGGACATCAATAGAGGCAGTAACAAGAACAGTATCGGTATCAGGACCAGATGGAGCATGAGGAGAGGGGGTAGGATCTGAAACATTACTACATTGAGCATGATCAGGGACAGCTTGAACAGGATTCTGGTATGTGTATCTGATAGGAGGCTTATTATGCTTAGGTCCATTCACCTTCCACATACTCACAACTATAGTGTCTTATGAGAAAAGAATAGGAGGTAACAAAATAGGCATAGTAGTTTCAATAAATGAGGTACCCTCTCCGGCGGAGAATTCGAGCGCAATGCTAGAAGAGATGGTAGGAAAATAAGGAGTGGACTCAGTAATATTCTTGCGCACAAATGTACATTTTGGGTAGGGCGGTAACAATTCTACCTTGTTTGGTGCGAGAATAGCCAACAAATATATGTTTAGTGGATTTGGGGTCAAGTTTCCCACACTCGGGACATATAATGAGGGCAAAGCACACACTCACTAAATTCTAGGAGGAAGGGGATATGGTTCTCGATCAGTGTATAACACATGAAAAGGAGTATGTTGTGTACTCTTTGGAGTGGTGATCGAAGGAGGACGGGATACTTCAGATCCCGAAACGCGGCTGCCTAGGCAGGGCTTGCCCGGGAAAAGAGAGCTACCAAATTCTCATACACAAGACAAAGGGGAGAGAATAACTTCTTTCATAATAGTATAAGACCCAAGGGGTCCTATAAATAGAGGATACAAAGACATAAGAATAATTACAGACATATCAAAAAAACGTAATGAAACCTAAGACACTGACTACAACATAAAAGGCAATACAACTAAAGACGAATCAGTATAACGAGGCACATAGCCAATAACATTTCTCCCGCCGTGCAAAAAGAGCTTGACCTCAAGCTCAAGGGACATCGACGATGGTGTCCACTTCACCCGACCCCTTCATTGTCAGAGACCTTGGAGTCCACCAAGTGCAAATAAAAAAGTCTTTTGCACTGATTTCCGCTAGTAAACTGCTTAACAACATTCAAGCCTTTATCCCACTATAATGGGGTCGGCTATATGGATCCTTTGTCGCCATTGTGCCTTATCTTTTGTCATGAACCTAGCTTTTGCACAAATTCTCAAATGATCCATATTCATAAGGGTGACTAAATTAAATGATGGTCGTCTACCTAACACAACTCTCCCCATTTTTCATCCGCGAGTAAACTGCTCGACATAGTTAAAACATAGCCCATGTGCGTGCCAATCAACCATTTATGTACAAGTCAAATGACAGATCTGCGGGGTTTTGGTTCCCTCAGCACATCCCTCCGGAGGCCATATGATGGTGGGGATGTAGGCCTCTTGCGCCAACTGAAGTGAACGGTTACATTGTCTTGCTATGCTCACAACAATCTCCAAGTCTGGGGGGGCTCGAATTTGATGCCCAAACATAGTCAACCGCGTAGACCGGCAATATAGATGGTCATCTACATCTCAGAGTGAATCGCCATGTGCGCCAAAATAATCTAAAATTGTTCCAGATAGCCAAAAATCAGTTCTGTCTGACATAACGTTGTGAAGGCCCACAGGGGGTTGCTGTAAATCAGGGGAGCAAACCGCATGTTGCAAGACTGCTTGAAGTCGCGCTAGATCAGTCTAGGATTGTCCGCCTGCAAACAGGCGATCCATAATTGTGTCATATAGAGCATGTGGAGGGAGGCCAGAGTGATCCATACCATCATCGGTGTCTGCTAAAAGAAAGGGCAGCCCGGTGCACAAAGCATCCCCGTGCAGCGAGGGTTCGGGGAAAGCTCCCACCATAAGGGTGAAATACAGGCAAACCTTACCCTGCATTTTTGCAAGAGGCTGCCTCCAGGACACGAACCCATGACCTCAAGGTGAATCAGCCTAAGGGATCATCCTTTACATCATAAGTTGGAAAAGCTACATGTGTAATGGACAATGATGTTGCCCCCATATGGTATCCTAGCGGGGGGATCAGGTCGAGGAAGTAGTAGTGAAGGAGTGCGGTTGCTGCAAGAGTGATCAGTAGGCGGAGTAGTAATGATGGGAATGACGACAATCAACTCATAAAGCATGTTGGTAATTGTGGCCATGTTTGCCTGATGGCATGCTTCGTCCTCGAGAAAGCGTCCCTCTTTAAATGTCATGCATGTTTGCATGAAGTCCCTTATAGAATCTGATAGTGTGGGCAAATCCCCCACAGTGTGAAGGACGATTCGCGACTAAGAGGAAGTAGCGTAGGCTAAAGAACATATGACTGAATGTTTTGATTCCTTGGATACGACTGAATTAGAGTTGCTACGAGAGCATGAAAACGGAGGAACAACGAGGGTCATGAAGCGTCGAAATGCTTACGAAAGTAGAGGGGTCACCAATTTTCTAGACACCAGCGTCTAAGACGTTGTTGGAGCGTCGTAATTGATGACGGGGATCGTCGATGGCTTCAGGGACCGTCGTGGGGGCTCGTCGATGGCTGCTCTCTGCTCGCATGCGGAAGGGAGAGGAAACGACGGTTGGGATCGTCGGTGGCATCTCCCTGTTCATACGCAAAAGCGCTGCAATAGACGCGGAAGCGTAGTATTGCTATTCTGGTTGCTGGAGTAAATGAGGCCTACATAAGGGAACATCACTGAAAACAACAAGACTTGCGGACGAGAACGTCGCTAGAGACGATAAAACTTTCGGACAATGTGGTTGTAGTGCGCTTGTAGGAACCAAAAGATTGTTAGAACCGAAAGAAGGGAGAGATCTAGGGTTTGTAAGATATTGACAGTGGGTTCGGCGGGCGAGACGGACCAAAATAGCTTTGATACCAAGTTGTGTGCTCGCCGAAGTGTTGATCGGAAGCAAAGGGGATACTTCAGAGCCTGAACCGCAACTGCCGAGGAGGGGATTGCTCGGAAGGAGAGAACTACCAAAATCACATGCACAAGACAGGGGAGAGAATAACTTCTTTCATAACATTACAAGACTCAAGGGGTCTTTTAAATAGAGGATAACAATGACATAAGATCAACTACAAACACATCAAGGTAAAACCTAATGAAACCTAAGACACTGACTACGACATAAAAGACAATACAACGAATTAACTAAAGACACGTCAAAATAACTGAACGTGTGGTCCATAACAGAGTATCCTGCCCAAGCACAACGGACGAAAGCCTGGTAATGAGGTAATAGATTGTGAGTTAATAAACGACGTAGGCCTCATTTATTTGGAAGGAATTGGGGTGGATCCCCACAAAATACAATTCCTCTGTTTGGCCGCCCATCTTAATAGGTGGAATTGGAATTCACTCCAATTCCATGGGTATTACTTAAAGGCCGATCCCCCCCCCCCTCCGGACTCCAGATTTCTGATTCCACCTCCTTCATCAAGTGTGACACCTCCAATATGAAAGTTATTTAACTTAAGGTTAGCAAATCACCTAGAGGGGGTGAATAGGTGTTTGAGATTTTCTTAATTCTTTTGCTGATTTTTAAGATGATCTATCTAGAGCTTGTCCTTAACACCTGCAATGAATCAAAAAACAAGCACACAGCAAACACACAAGGATTTATAGTTGTTCCCCAATTAGGTACATCCACTTTCCCTCTCACATATCCAACTGATTTGTTGGACTAGGCACAAACTCCACCAATATGCTCCTCAGAGCTTACACCTCAGGCCCTCAGCTTATGACACAGATTCTTCACAGAATCCAAACTCAGAACCACAAGGGTTCCTACCTCAGAGCCCTGCAGAACTCATACAGCTCAGTGATCCACTGATCACCTACCTCAGCCTTATTTCTAAGACCTACAACTCAGGCTCTTCAGCCCAACAGCTCCAGGCACACATCACTACTCTCAGAGTGTTGCAGCACTCTTACAACTCAGTACCCTTCCAAGTACCTACAGCCCAGCCTCCTCCAAAGCCTACAACTCAGTGACACACTTGTCACCTACAGCTCAGTGACTCTTCAGTCACCTATCTCAGGCACAAGGTCTTACACTCAGGCTGCGAGGACAGCCCTACCTCAGATCCACACTTGGATCCTACCTCAGAGAGCAACACTCTCTTACCTTAGGCAGTAAAGCCCTACAGCTCAGATCCACACTTGGATCCTACCTCAGTACCCCAACAGGGCACCTACCTCAGTGACTAATTAGTCACCTACCTCAGACACAAAGTGTCATATACTCAGATTCAGATAAAATGAATCCTACAAGAAAAGAATACAGAATAGTTAAGAAAAATAAACAACAGACTCAGAGATAAATCTCTGAGTCTACCTTGATGGACTGAGCAGATATCAGTCCAGCACACTTGTTGTAGAAGGAATTAGTCCTCTTCTACAGCTAACACTTTTCTGCTGCACAGATGAGCAGCAACCAGCTTGCTGAATGGAAGAATCAGCTTCTCTGTTCTCAAAAGAACTATCTTGCTGAGCTTGAAAAGCCTCATCTAACTTCCTTTTCCGTTACGGATATCTCTGCTGGACTTTAGATTTCAAGCTTGATGGAGAAGAAGATGTCTAGCCGCCACTAATTTCCTTTTTTCGTTCGATCTCTTTTGTTACCCAATCCCTTTTCTTTTTTTCTTTTTATATGCGTTGACTTGAATCAACGACACAAATGTATGTGGGTCATGTCAAGGTTTGGTGAGCCCCACCTTATTCAGAAAAGGACAAGGCAGCTTTCGATGCCACTGCAGCTTTCCCGCAACAGCTACATGTAAGTTGACTTTGATGACGTCAGCAATGCTCATCACCATCTGGACTTAGAAAATATTCCAGAAATTCATGAAGCGTTGAGTCACTCAACGGTATTTGTCTTGGCTCTCAACGCTTCTGGATTTGTGAATTTTCTCTTGATTTGTCTCAGCGGTTCTGCCTCAGCGGTCTCAGCAGTTTCTTCTTAATAGTTGTGGCAGGCCTTTGTCTCAACGCTTTTTTTTTATCAGCTGAGACAAGTTTCTGTCTCAGCGGTATCTTCTCAACGGTCTCAGCGGTTTTTGCTTCACAGCTGAGACTATCTTCTGTCTCAGCGATTTTCCTCTTAACTGTCTCAGCGCTTCCTTCTTCATTTAGAAGCGTTGAGTGAACCTGCTTCACTCAACGCTTCTGGACTTAGAGAAATCCAGCTAGTTTTGTCGCAGCGCTTCCTTCTTCATTAGAAGCGTTGTGTGAACCTCTTCACTCAACGCTTCTGGATTTAGAGAAATCCAGCTAGTTTTGTCTCAGCGCTTCCTTCTTCATTAGAAGCGTTGAGAGAACCTGCTTCACTCAACGCTTCTAGACTTAGAGAAATCGAGCTAGTTTGTTTCTGCGGTTTCAGCGTCTTCTTCTCAGCTATCTCAGCTGTCTCAGCGGTCTCAACGCCTTCTTCTCAGCTATCTCAGCTGTCTCAGCGCTTTTTGTCTTAGTCAGTTTTTTTGGCTTTAGCTGCGTTCGACAATCTGTGGGCTGAGCTCGATGAACTTTGATCTTCTCAGCGGACTCAACGATTTTTGCCTTAGTCAATTTTTTCTGGCTTTAGAGCGACAAGTGTTGAGCAGAGCTCGACGATCTTTAAACTGAGCTCGACAAATTGAAACTGAGCTCGGCGAACTTCAAGCTGAGCTCGACGAATTTTGAGTTTACCACCAAACTCACTTTTTTCACTTGTCCAATCATGGACTACCTGCATTGCATAAACTAGGGCACACATCAAATACATTATGTGTGTATGTCATTGACCCGTTTGACTTCTTACAAATCTGTGATATTGGGATCAATAGACCCAACAATCTCCTCATATTTAAAGAAGTCAAAACAATACAGGTCATTGACAACACCGCATATTCATCATAGACAAAATTTAACATTAGTAGAGTGTGGAAATGTTAACATATTTTTAAGCCTGTGGAGAATTACTTACTCCTCCTGGCATGCTGTCATCCTTACTGTTCCACTTGTCTGTTCTTCTCAACCCTTGACATCTATCCTCCCCCTTTTTGACTTCTGCAATAGAGAGCATACTGAGGGGTTTTTCTCCCCCTATCTGTCTGGAGTAGATATTCTCACTGTGACTGAATCTAGTTCAGTTGTTGGGCCGGCTCCCCCTCAACAGTTGCACACCATCTTCATTATCTGGAGGAAGAACTTGTACTGCCTGCAAAATAAACAGTGCAGCATATGGTAGAAGAGAGAATTGAAGTTACACAAGATTCAACATACCCAATTCAAATTTGAAGGTGTTGAACTTGGCTTCATCTAGTGGCTTAGTGAAGATATCAGACACTTGCTTGTCTGTGTAAACAAACTCAAGAGAGATGTTTTCCCTTTCCACATGTTCTCTAATGAAATGATATCTAATTTTTATATGCTTAGTCCTGCTATGGGAGACAGGATTCCTAGCTATAGAAATTGCACTAGTAGAATCGCAAAAGAGTGGAGTTCTACTTATCTGAATATTTTAGTCCTAAAGTTGATGTTGGATCCACAGCAACTGAGCACAGCAGCTTGCAGCTGATATATACTCTGACTCTGTTGTTGATATTGCAACACTTGTTTGTTTCTTGCTGCTCCAAGAGACAAGCCTTCCGTCTATAAATTGACAAGAGCCTGAAGTGCTCTTTTTGTCCTCCTTGCAACCTGCAAAATCTGCATCTGAATACCTTGTTAGTTCAAATTCCTCATTCTTGGGGTACCATAGGCCAAGATCTGTGATGCTCTTAAGATATCTCAAGATTCTTTTCACAGCAGTATAGTGAGACTCTTTAGGGCAAGACTGATATCTAGCACAGACACATGTTGTATACATAATGTCAGGCCTACTTGAGTGAGGTAGAGAAGAGAGCCAACTATACCTCTATACAGAGTTTTATCAACAGGCTTCCCTGGATCATCTTTGTCTAAAGGCATACTTGAGCTCATGGGAGTGCTTATGGTGGAAGCATTCTTTATGTCATATTTTTTGATTATCTCTCTGGTGAACTTTGACTGGGATATGGATAGAGCATCATCAGTCTGTTTTACTTGGAGATCCAAGAAAAATTTCAGTTCATCCATACTACTCATCTCAAACTTCTCCTGCATAAGTTTTGCAAACTTACTGCAGAGATTGTAATCAGTAGAGCCAAATATTATGTCATCAACATAAACCTGGACTAGGATGATCTTGCCCTTAGATTCCCTTAAGAATAGAGTCTTGTCTATCTTCCCTCTTGAGAATTTGTTCTCAATGAGGAAGGTAGACAATGTCTCATACCATGCTCTTGGGGCTTGCTTGAGCTCATAAAGAGCTTTCCTAAGTCTATATACAGCAGTAGGACAATTAGAATTTACAAAACCTGAATGCTGCTCTACATAAACCTCTTCTTTCAAGTCTCCATTCAGGAAGGCAGACTTGACATCCATCTAGAATACTTTGAATCCCTGGAAGCCTGCAAATGCAAGAAACAGTCTGATTGTTTCCAACCTTGCAACTGGGGCAAAATTCTGGTCATAATCAATCTCATCTTCCTATCTATAACCTTTGGCCACCAGTCTACATTTATTCTTTATTACAATGTCATTTTCATCAAGTTTGTTTATGAAAATCCACTTGACTCCAATGACATTGTGTCCATCTGGTCTGTGAACCAGCTTCCAGACCTCGCACCTTTTGAACTGGTTCAGTTCTTCTTGCATCGCACCAATCCAGAATTAGTCTTGATTTGTTTCTTCAAATTTCTTGAGCTCTTCTTGTAACAGGAAGCTGGAATAGAGAGTTGTGTTGATACTTCTGCTTCTGGTCTGTATACCTTGGCTAGCCTCACCTATTATCTGATCTGGAGGATGATCTCTCAGATATCTGACTGCAGGGGGCAGCCTGACTGCTTCCTGTTGATTACCATTTTCTTCAGCAGGTTGGTCTTCATTTCCAGTTTGATTGTCGTGTGCTTCCTCTGTACAGCATCACTCTTCACATTTTTCTTGCATAGCTGGGTCTTTATCTTTGATGGCGAGCTTTTCCATCATGACTTTTGTACATGCAGAGCTAGGCAAAGAGCTTGATAGCTCACTGTCAATTATGCATGACTCATCAAATACTACATGTGCAGATTTTTCTACAACTTGATTTGTCAAGTTATAGACTCTATATGTCCTACTATTATTGTTGTACCCAACAAAAATCCACTCATGGGATTTGGCAGCAAACTTAGTCACTTTTGACTTACCATTGTTAAGGATGGGACACTTGCAGCCAAAGATCCTGAAATAGTATATGTTTGGTTTTCTGCTCTTCAAGATCTCATAGGGAGTCTTCTTGTGGCCTTTGATGATAGAAGCCCTATTGAGCATATGACATGCAGCATTAACTGCCTCAGACCTGAAATATTCAGGTAGAGAAGTGTCACTTAATAATGTTCTCTCAGCTTTTATGAGAGTCCTGTTTTTTCTCTCAGCTAACCCAATTTGCTGGGGTGTTCTTGTAGAGGAGAATTTTTGATGAATTTCTTGCTCTTCACAGAATGTAGTCATAGCAGCAGACTAAAACTCAGTTTCATGGTCACTTCTCATTTTGATCACAGAGCATGCAAGCTCATTCTGAATTTGCCTAACAGAATTTATGAAGATTTCAAGGGTTTCATGTTTTCTTCTAAGGAAGAACACCCAAGTAAATCTGGAATAGTCATCAACCATCACAAGGGTGTAGACCTTCCTACCTAAACTATGAGCAGGCATAGGACCAAACAAGTCCATATGTAGGAGATACAAGCATCTCACTGAGTCCTTGGCCCCAATGCTCTTGAAGGAGGTATTAGTCTACTTACCCTTTTGGCAAGCAGCACAGATACCCTTCTTGGAGCATTTTATTTTGGGACCATTCCTAACAAGCTCATCACTGAAGAGCTGACCAATGATCTTATAATTCAAATGAGTCAGTCTCTTGTACTATTGGACACAATATGAGACTTTGTCATTTGCAACTAGCCATATATGGAAACTATTATCTAAGCAAGAAAAATTTAAGCAATAGACATTCTCACTCCTACTGCTTGTTAAGATGACACTTTGGTCACTTAACCTCTCGATGTGGCACTTATCCTTGTGGAAGGAAATGTCATAACCAAGATCACATAGTTGGTTTATGCTTATGAGGTTGTGTTGCAACCCTTCAACATAAGCCACCTTTGTGATGGTGATTGTGTCATTTGAGATATTACCATAGCCTTTGGTTATCCCCTTGTCAGAGCCTCCAAAGATGACCTAGAGTCCATTCTTTACTGGAGTAAACTCCTTCAATAGCTCATTTGTTCCAGTCATGTGTCTGGAACATCCACTGTCCAAGTATCATTTAGGGGAACTGGTACTTGAACTAACCTGAAATGAACACAAATCACCTTACCTTAGGACCTCAATTTCTGTTGGGTCCTAGGTTCACATTAGTCTGAAAATAACCATGTCTTCATGCAGAATTCCTGACAGATTGGCAACCTCTGGACACAGAAGGATTGTGTCAGCAATCTACAGCATATTGGCTCACTTTGCCACAACACCAGCACTCATAGATATTGTATCTCCTTTTTCTGTTTGGGACCAGCATTAGGTTGTACTTCTTCCTGAACAGTGGGGAGAAGTGATGCTCTATACTTTTGTCTTCTTTCAGCAGTCGTTTGATTGAAGGACTGTCTTTCAGCATGTTGTTTTGGACTTTTCTGAGAACCACTAGTTGCATGTCTCTTTTCAGCTAACATGCATCAGATAGCATCTGAGATTGTCATTTCAGCCATGCCAGAAGACTCAGCTTGAGTCACTACTTTTGCTGAATGACTTACATTCACAGCAGCAGCAGTATCTTTGAGTTTTGGGGCTGGGGCACCAAAAATGAATAGTGCAGGATGGGTCATTTGAATTTCCTCATGGGCAGCCTTAAAGGTTATCACATGGCTGTTTTTTCCACCTTGGCTAGGGACACTGTAACAGGAGAAAGCACAAGTCCACGTGGCGGTCATCCAACGGCCGAATCTCAAGGACAGTGAAGCACGCCAACTCAGCAATCCAAGTGAACAGGGAACACAGAATGATAAGAGGACAGTTGTCGGCGTGGATATGAGAGTAGTATCGGCTATATCTGTAATATTATATAAGGGGACTTAGTATGTAATTAGATTAAGGAAAAAGTATTAATAAAGTTTAGTTTTTGTTTGTTTCTTCTTCTCCCGTAGAGTAACTTAGGACCGCTCCACCGCTCGCCGGCCGGCCGCCGGCTTGATTACATTGGTGCTCTCGTTGAGCCTTCCACCGTTCTTGCCATGGCAACCACCGATCAACCTAATACCAGGTCAAAGGCGGTGGCCACCAACCAGCAGGAACTATGGAAGGACTTGGAGGCAAGAACATCTCAATTATCCACTCAGCAGCACACCTACCAACAGGAAACATCCAGCAATTTCTCACGTTTAGAGAAGGAATTACACAAGATCAGTCAAGAAATGCAAAGGGCATCTCAACAAGCCAGCAACGCTTTCCAAGAATTTCGTAAAGAATTGACATTATTTCTCAAATCACCGGGAAAGGATTCCGGGCACTTGGCCTCGGCGTCTCAGACAACAACTCAAGGCACATACCCCCCATCATCGGTTGGTCATTTGGGACTGCCAGCAACATCTTTTACTTTACCCACCATCGATGACGAGCAATCCCATCCACAACCTCAGGTGACCATATCGGGCCAATCTGCATCTTCCTCATCGACGTTGCCCCCTCCCGGACAGCCGCAGGAAAATATGTTCAACCGATTCTCACCAGCCTCACAGCATCCCATGCCAACAATAGGCCCACGACGAGGATATGCAGCACAACCACCAGTACCAGATTCGTTTTGTCAAGATCCAGTCTCATTCTTACTGTTGAAGCCAAAAATGGCCTTCTGTGGAGTTCGGGGTCCCTGGAAAAGGGGTGACCTCACACCTACTACACCCGGAGGAACGTCACGGACCAAAGATCAGGAAGCTAGAAACAGACCCTCGGCTCTAGCGCGGAGGTCCCACCTCACACCCGGAAGGCTACCTGAGCACTTCCCCTCCCTAGCCAATGTTTGAGCTATGGTGCCTTGAAGGAAGAAAAGAGAATGAAGAAGTGATGAAGTCCCCCCTTTTCCAAGGCACCTCTAAGGGCCTATTTATAGTTTTTCAAATCTCATGGGCCAAAATGCCTGAAATGCCCTTACGATATATATGCCTCGGGCCAATAGAAAACAGCCACACCAGGGGGTAAAGGGGTAAAAACCACCCCGCCCCTCATCCACCTAGGGGGCGAGCACAGGGGCGACGAGGGCAGGGGCGAGACCCCCGGCCTTGGCCGGTCTCGCCCCACCAAGCCGCGGGCAGGGGCGAGACCCCGGCCTTGGCCGGTCTCGCCCCACCAAGCCGCGGGCAGGGGCGAGACCCCCGGCCTTGGCCGGTCTCGCCCCACCAAGCCGCGGGCAGGGGGGCAGGGGCGAGACCCCGGCCCCCCAAAAAAGGGCCACTGGGGGAGGCCGATTTTTCCTCCCCCTACTAGTATATTCCCAAGCTAGAGCCAAAATTGGCCACCAAGAGTGCAAAATCTCCAAAAAGCTTAAAAACGCTTCTGCCTTGTTTGGGGCTCACTCTTCGCGAATACGGGGTTGTACGCAATCCCCGCTCTTTTCGAGGTTGGCACAAGCTCGGAAAGAAACATCCAACCCAACGTATTCGCGGAGTGTAACTTTCCTGCGGGGTCAAACTGTCATGCCGGCTATGGGAGCCTGGGTGGCGAGACCTACTCTTAGTAAAAAACACTTCACCCCCCCCCCCCCCCGGAGGCGTCAACCTGTCATGCCAGCTATGGGAGCCTGGGTGGCGAGACCTCCTCCGGGTAAAGGACTTGGCTTTCACGAGAGATCAACCAGCTCTGTCAGCTAGTGAGAGCCTGACAGCAGAATCCATCTCGAGGTGAGACCTACCCACCCTCCGAGAGATCAACCTGCCCTGCCAGCTAGGTGAGAGCCTGGCACCGGAATCCATATCGAGGGGAGACCTACCCACCCTCAGAGAGATCAACCTGCCCTGCCAGCTAGGTGAGAGCCTAGCAGCGGAATCCATCTCGAGGTGAGACCTACCCACCCTCCGAGAGATCAACCTGCCCTGCCAGCTAGTTGAGAGCCTGGCAGCGGAATCCATCTCGAGGTGAGACCTACCCACCCTCCGAGAGATCAACCTGCCCTGCCAGCTAGGTGAGAGCCTGGCAGCGGAATCCATCTCGAGGTGGGACCTACCCACCCTCCGAGAGATCAACCTGCCCTGTCAGCTAGGTGAGAGCCTGGCAGCGGAAACCATCTCGAGGTGAGACCTACCCACCCTCCGAGAGATCAACCTGCCCTGCCAGCTACGTGAGAGCCTGGCAGCGGAATCCATCTCGAGGTGAGACCTACCCAGCCCTCCGAGAGATCAACCTGCCCTGCCAGCTAGGTGAGAGCCTGGCAGCGGAATCCATCTCGAGGTGAGACCTACCCACCCTCCGAGAGATCAACCTGCCCTGCCAGCTAGGTGAGAGCCTGGCAGCGGAATCCATCTCGAGGTGAGACCTACCCCACCCTCCGAGAGATCAACCTGCCCTGCCAGCTAGGTGAGAGCCTGTCAGCGGAATCCATCTCGAGGTGAGACCTACCCCACCCTCCGAGAGATCAACCTGCCCTGCCAGCTAGGTGAGAGCCTGGCAGCGGAATCCATCTCGAGGTGAGACCTACCCCACCCTCCGAGAGATCAACCTGCCCTGCCAGCTAGGTGAGAGCCTGGCAGCGGAATCCATCTCGAGGTGAGACCTACCCCACCCTCCGAGAGATCAACCTGCCCTGCCAGCTAGGTGAGAGCCTGGCAGCGGAATCCATCTCGAGGTGAGACCTACCCCACCCTCCGAGAGATCAACCTGCCCTGCCAGCTAGGTGAGAGCCTGGCAGCGGAATCCATCTCGAGGTGAGACCTACCCCACCCTCCGAGAGAGAGCCTCAACCTGCCCCCACCCTGAGAGATCAACCTGCCCTGCCAGCTAGGTGAGAGCCTGGCAGCGGAATCCATCTCGAGGTGAGACCTACCCCACCCTCCGAGAGATCAACCTGCCCTGCCAGCTAGGTGAGAGCCTGGCAGCGGAATCCATCTCGAGGTGAGACCTACCCCACCCTCCGAGAGATCAACCTGCCCTGCCAGCTAGGTGAGAGCCTGGCAGCGGAATCCATCTCGAGGTGAGACCTACCCACCCTCCGAGAGATCAACCTGCCCTGCCAGCTAGGTGAGAGCCTGGCAGCGGAATCCATCTCGAGGTGAGACCTACCCACCCTCCGAGAGATCAACCTGCCCTGCCAGCTAGGTGAGAGCCTGGCAGCGGAATCCATCTCGAGGTGAGACCTACCCACCCTCCGAGAGATCAACCTGCCCTGCCAGCTAGGTGAGAGCCTGGCAGCGGAATCCATCTCGAGGTGAGACCTACCCACCCTCCGAGAGATCAACCTGCCCTGCCAGCTAGGTGAGAGCCTGGCAGCGGAATCCATCTCGAGGTGAGACCTACCCCACCTCCGAGAGATCAACCTGCCCTGCCAGCTAGGTGAGAGCCTGGCAGCGGAATCCATCTCGAGGTGAGACCTACCCACCCTCCGAGAGATCAACCTGCCCTGCCAGCTAGGTGAGAGCCTGGCAGCGGAATCCATCTCGAGGTGAGACCTACCCGAGAGATCAACCTGCCCTGCCAGCTAGGTGAGAGCCTGGCAGCGGAATCCATCTCGAGGTGAGACCTACCCGCCCTCCGAGAGATCAACCTGCCCTGCCAGCTAGGTGAGAGCCTGGCAGCGGAATCCATCTCAAGGTGAGAACTACCCACCCTCCGAGAGATCAACCTGCCCTGTCAGAGAGGTGAGAGCCTGGCAGCGGAATCCATCTCGAGGTGAGACCTACCCACCCTCCGAGAGATCAACCTGCCCTGCCAGCTAGGTGAGAGCCTGACAGCGGAATCCATCTCTAGGTGAGACCTACCCACCCTCCGAGAGATCAACCTGCCTTGCCAGCTAGGTGAGAGCCTGGCAGCGGAATCCATCTCGAGGTGAGACTTACCCACCCTCCGAGAGATCAACCTGCCCTGTCAGTTAGGTGAGAGCCTGGCAGCGGAATCCATCTCGAGGTGAGACCTACCCCACCATCTGAGAGATCAACCTGCCCTGCCAGCTAAGTGAAAGTCTGGCAGCGGAATCCATCTCGAGGTGAGACCTACCCCACCCTCCGAGAGATCAACCTGCTATGTCAGCTAGGTGAGAGCCTGGCAGCGGAATCCATCTCGAGGTGAGACATACCCACCCTCCGAGAGATCAACCTGCCCTGCCAGCTAGGTGAGAGTCTGGAAGCGGAATCCATCTCGAGGTGAGACCTACCCACCCTCCGAGAGATCAACCTGCCCTGCCAGCTAGGTGAGAGCCTGGCAGCGGAATCCATCTCGAGGTGAGACCTACCCACCCTCCGAGAGATCAACCTGCCATGCCAGCTAGGTGAGAGTCTGGCAGCGGAATCCATCTCGAGGTGAGACCTCTAGGCATCCACGAGAGGTACCACCGACCCTGCCCAGCTAGTGAGAGCTTGGGCAGCGGGACCGTCTCGGAGCAAAAGGACTAGGCATCTCAATCAAACCTTACCAAATCCTACATCCTCAAACGGGAAAAATATGAGTTACATGGTCCCCTAACTCAGCTGGTCAGGGGTAGCACTTGTTACAAGACAAGAAAAGAGAAAAAAACTACCGCAAGGCGAGGCACCCTCAGGGGGCCTGGGCATGATGACCGTCTTCCGCTTCCTTCTCCTTGGACACTTCCATCTTGCCCATGCTCTCCATGACCTTCTCCATCTCCTCTGCCTTGGCCAACCAAGAGATGGTGTTGACGGCCGTGACGTAGCACTGCCTTGTCCATCCTGGAGTCTCCCTTGACTCTGACCTGGATCCCTCCGGAGCTGAACTTGAGGCATTGGTGGAAGGAAGATGGCACGCAACGGAAGGCGCTGGTGAGGGGCCTTCCGAAGATGGCGTTGTAGCTGCTCGGAGCGTCAACAATGACGAACCGACAGTTCCTTGAAGCCCCTCCCAACTTTACTTAGAGTCCGACTCCACCTTCCACTTCCTCTCCCCTGAAAATCCAAACAGGGGTCCGTCCGAGGCCAACACCCTCCTTGGCTCTACCTTCATCTCGTCAAACGCCTTCTTGAAAACGACGTTGACGGAGCTTCCGTTGTCAACCAAGATCCGGGAGACGGTGTAGCCCTCGATGGTCGTCTGGATGACCAGCGAATCGCAGAACGGATCCTCATGATCCGGCAGGTCCTTCACCGAGAAGGTGATCTTCTCCTCCTGGGGCGGGGTCTGGGAGGTTGAGACGACGCTCCTTTGGTACATGACATGGAGGCTTGCCTTCCGAGTGGCCACAACCCCCACTCCACCGTGGATCACCGCTATACCGCCTCGGGGTCCGACATCGACCCGGTCCTCACACACATCATCTCCCCCTTCTCTGTGCAGAACCTCTTCAACCCGCGCTGGTGGTTGTGGCTGGGCAGGGCCTCTCGCCCCCCTCACCTCCAGGAACTCGGGGCAGGTAGTTGTGGCGTGCCCCTCCACCTGGTGGAAGTCACAGTACGGCAACTCTACCCTGACCCTTCTCCTTCCCTGGCGGTTCCTCCTCTCCCTTCGACCGATCTCCATCGCTTGCTTGTGGTGGGGGTAGGAGCTGTCTTGGGGCTTGCCTTTGGAAGTTGAACCTCCCTTGGCCCCCATGGAAGTTTCCCCCATATTGGGCGTAACCTCTTCCCGGGCCCTGAACGAGTCCTCCCTGCTGCCTCCAACCTTGTTCTGGACCCTCCTGAGCTCTCTGCTCCTCTCTCCTTCTTCCTTCCTGATGTCTTGAGCCACCTTGCTCCTTTGACTCCGTCTCTGTCAGCTTTGTCAACTTCTTGACAAATGTCGGGTTGGCCGCCTCCATGGCTATCTCCTCAGCCGCCCTTTCCATCAGCTACTCAAAAGAAAGGGGGCCTTTCGAGTCAAGCTCATCTTGAAAAAGCCCTCCTTCAGCCCAACGGTGAAGGCCATCTGGAGAGCATACCCTGGCATCTCCTGGACCTCCAGAATCTCCTCTTGGAACTTGTCTACGTAACGGGTCCAGCGACTCCTCGGCCCCCTGCCTTATCAGGAAGATGGACTCAGGACTCCTCTTCCGCTTCTTGGAGGTGGAGAAGCGAAGCTGAAAGCTCCGGCTCAAGTCTTCGAACCCATAAATCGACCTCGGAGGGAGTTGATGGAACCAGTCCCTTGCCTTCTCCTTCAACGTGATCGCAAAGAGGCGACACTTGAAGGCGTCCGTCATCGGCCTGATGGAGACGGCATCCTCGAACCACTGCAGATGCTGGACGGGGTCATCCTTCCCGGTATAGAAAGCCATGTCTGGCTCCCTGAACCCCTCGGGAACGGGAGCTGAGATGATCAGCTCGCTGAAGGGTGACCCCCTAAGGGGTGGTCTCGCCACTTCTACTCGCGCGACCTGCTCGCCTGGGAGGTTGGCACTCGTCCGGGCTGGAGAACAACTCTCGGCCGGTGAGGTCTCGCTCGACCCCATCTCCCATCCTCTCCTTCCCTGGCCATCTTCCTGGTGCACTTCCTTCTCCCCCCGCTGGGGTCATCTCGCCTAGACCCCTGGGAGTCGACTCATCGTGAGGGAGGGGAGCTAGCACCTGGGGGGTTAGGGGTGGAGCCCACCCTGAGGAGCAATGCTTCGCAGCATCTCCATGATGCCTTGGATGGAGGACATGAACTCTTGCCTCCCCACAAAGGGTCCTGGGCTGGGGAGCTCGCCGAGATCATCACTACCTCTCTGACTTCCAGTCATGACACTCTCCCGAGATCTTCTGTGCTGGTCACTCTCCACGCTCACCGCACCAAAGTGTTGAAGCCAAAAATGGCCTCTGTGGAGTTCGGGGTCCCTGGAAAGGGGTGACCTCACACCTACTACACCCGGAGGAATGTCACGGACCAAAGATCAGGAAGCTAAAAACAGACCCTCGGCTCTAGCGCGGAGGTCTCACCTCACACCCGGAAGGCTACCTGAGCACTTCCCCTCCCTAGCGAATGCTTGAGCTAGGGTGCCTTGAAGGAAGAAAAGAGAATGAAGAAGTGATGAAGTCCCCCCTTTTCCAGGGCCAAAATGCCCGAAATACCCTTACGATAAATATGTCTCGGGCCAATAGAAAACAGCCACACCGGGGGGTAAATGGGTAAAAACCACCCCGCCCCTCATCCACCTAGGGGGCGAGCACAGGGGCGACGAGGGCAGGGGCGAGACCCCCGGCCTTGGCCGGTCTCGCCCCACCAAGCCGCGGGCAGGGGCGAGACCCCGGCCTTGGCCGGTCTCGCCCCACCAAGCCGCGGGCAGGGGCGAGACCCCCGGCCTTGGCCGGTCTCGCCCCACCAAGCCGCGGGCAGGGGCGAGACCCCCGGCCTTGGCCGGTCTCGCCCCACCAAGCCGCGGGCAGGGGGAGACCCCCGGCCTTGGCCGGTCTCGCCCCACCAAGCCGCGGGCAGGGGGGAGACCCCCGGCCTTGGCCGGTCTCGCCCCACCAAGCCGCGGGCGGGGGCGAGACCCCCGGCCTTGGCCGGTCTCGCCCCACCAAGCCGCGGGCAGGGGCGAGACCCCCGGCCTTGGCCGGTCTCGCCCCACCAAGCCGCGGGCAGGGGGGCAGGGGCGAGACCCCGACCCCCCAAAAAAGGGTCACTGGGGGAGGCCGATTTTTCCTCCCCTATTAGTATATTCTCAAGGTAGAGCCAAAATTGGCCACCAAGAATGCAAAATCTCCAAAAAACTTAAAAACGCTTCTGCCTTGTTTGGGGCCCACTCTTCGCGAATACGGGGTTGTACACTTACCGTCACAGTGGCCACCACACCACAACAATAGGCTTCAGACCTTTTGCCAACACAGGTCCCCCAAGTATGCCTGATTTTCAACCATGGTTACCACAGAATTCAGCATCGCAAACGGACGGTATTGCAAGCCTTTTTCCACCGCAAGGATCTCCAGGTATCAACAATCTGACACCAAACATCAACCCGGAGCAGGTACAATTTTGCTTTCCACGATTTGCCTCTTGTGATCCAACGGATTGGATCACCAAAGCTGAAGCTTATTTTTGTTTTTACAATATTCCATATAATAACTGTATGACAATAGTTGCGATTCATTTAGACCCACCTGCTGCCCGTTGGCATCAATCTTTACACCCAGATATCGCCTATTTCAACTGGGCCGAATTTAAAACAGCTTTAATTCACAGATTTGGACCATCTCTATTTGAGGACCCTATGGGCAAACTTAAACAATTAATTCAACAACACTACGTCCTAGATTATAAGGATCAGTTCGAAACTTTAGCAACCCAAATCAAGGGACTTTTGCCAAGCTTACAACAATCAATGTTTGTTGCGGGTTTAAAACCACATTTCCGACACTTTGTAACCGCACAACGTCCTCAATCTTTAGACGAGGCGTTTGCACTAGCAAAACTAATAGAAGAAGATGAGCACGATAAACAGCCATACACGAAACCCCTTAAACCAATATATGTTAAACCAACCAATCAAGTCCCACCAGCCAATTCAACACAATATCAAAAACGATTTTCGCCAGCGGAACTTAAATTTAAACGTGAAAAAGGTTTATGTTATACGTGTGATGAAAAATATATGCCAGGACATCGCTGTAAGAATAAAATTTCATGTTTATACTTCGACGAGGACACTTCCGACCTTCCTGACACTGCAGATTTCGTCACACAGAACGACCCTATAGATTTTCCAGATTCTGCAATTTGCTTTAACGCCATGGTAGGTACGTTTTCTGGAAAATCCATCAGGTTTCTAGGACAAATGTATGCCACCAACATACACATATTACTAGACAGCGGCAGTACGACAAACTTTATTTCAACACGCATAGCCAACTTTTTAGGCGTCCCAATAACAACCATTAAATCATTTAAAGTTCATGTAGGCAATGGCGCAACAATGAACTGTAATGGCATTTTTCTGAATGCCGAAATAACGATTTAGGGACACATTTCACACAAATTTCTTCGTCTTAGACTTATTTGGATCAGATATAATTTTGGAATGATTTGGCTTGAGTCTCTCGGACCAGTAACAACTGACTATAAGCAAAAACGAATGACTTTTTCACACAACCACATTAACATCACCCTTCAATATTAGATGAACTGCACGGGGCCACAATATTTTCGAAACTAGATTTACAGTCCGGATATCATCAAATACGCATGAATCCGACCGACATTCACAAAACAGCTTTCCATACACATTCGGGTTTATACGAATTTGTGTTGATGCCTTTTGGCCTCACCAACACACCTGCAACGTTTCAAAACCTCATGAATGAACTTTTTCAGTCCTTCTTACGAAAGTTTGTTGTAATTTTTTTCGATGACATTTTAATATATAGCCCAACGTTTGCAAGTCATCTCTCCTATCTCAAAACCGTATTTAACACGCTACGCACACACGAACTTTATGTTAAGAACTCCAAATGCACTTTCGCGGTCACAGAAATCGAATTCCTGGGGCACCGAATTTCGGGTCAGGGGGTCCGACCACACCCAGACAAGATAGCCTCAATTTTAAACTGGCCTATCCTGAAGACGCTTAAACACTTACGGTCGTTCCTAGGATTGGCGGGTTACTATCGCCGTTTTATTAAACACTATGCCACGATCGCAGGACCAATAACAAACATGCTCACAAAGGATGGATTTCATTGGACTGAGGACGCAACCCACGCCTTCGACACACTCAAACAAGTCTTATCCACGACCCCAGTCCTTCAACTACCGGATTTTTCCCAACCTTTTCTTTTAGAGACGGATGCTTCAGGTTGTGGTGTCGGGGGGGTGTTGTCACAAAAGGGTCACCCCATAGCCTATTACAGTAAAAAACTAACTCTCAAAGAACAACTCAAGTCGACCTACGATCGAGAATTATTAGCAGTCTCCCTAGCTTTAGATAAGTGGAGACAATATCTATTGGGGGCGCCATTTATAATCAAAACAGACCATCAGACACTACATCACTTAGTCCACCAACTGTTAACAACCCCCTCTCAGCAACGATTCCTATCAAAAATCTTAAGTTTTGACTTTTCAATAGAATATAAACCCGGAAAACACAATTTAGCAGCTGACGTCTTATCTCAGGTACTAGGGGCCGACCTACAATTCTTACACACACTAAATTGTTCGGTCCTTAAATGTCATATATTTGATGATTTAGAGGCTACTTATCTCACCGACGCCTTGGCACAAACGATACTAGCGGACTTAACTTCCCAACCCGCAACACGACCACAGTGGACACGCCACTATAAAACTTTGTTTTATAAAAATAGATTATATATTCCCCAAGGAAATTTACGACTACAACTCATATCCGAGGCCCATAATACGTGTTCTAGTGGTCACTCCGGCGTCACTCCCACAATATACCGTTTAAAAAGAACTTTCTATTGGCCTAATATGTTAATTGATGTTCAACACTATATAAAAGGTTGTGATTTATGCCAAAAAGGGAAAACAGTAACATCGGGCCCATTAGGACTATTGCATCCTCTACCAATTCCATCACAAATATGGACTGATATTACTATGGATTTCATTACCCATCTCCCATCATCCGACTCCTACACAAACAATTTAGTAGTAGTGGACAGATTGTCCAAGGCGGCCCATTTTACCCCAATACGAGCATTAACGGGGACTGTCGTCGCCCGCGCGTTTTGGGAGGCAGTCGGAAAATTGCATGGTTTCCCAGCATCCATCATTTCCGATCGAGATCCGATTTTCCTCTCTAAGTTTTGGAAAGAATTATTTTCCCAGCAAGGTACCAAGTTGAGCTACAGCTACGCCTACCATCCCCAAACGGATGGTCAGACGGAACGCGTCAATCGGTGCTTGAACCAATACCTGAGATTGTTTGTTCATGAAAACCCCAGCCATTGGTCCAACATCCTGAGCTGGGCAGAATTTTTTTATAACACAACATAACACACCTCCGCCGGCATGACTCCTTATGAAGCCATATACGGGCGACCACCACCTGCACTTGTTCATCACTATAGGAGCACCAGCTCATTACAAGTCATTCAGGACGACATACATGATAGAAACAAACTACTAAAACCATTAAAAGAAAATCTTCTGAACAGCCCCGCAGCGCATTAAACAGATGGCGGATAGATCCCGGCGTGATGCAGAATTTGAAGTTGGCGATCAAGTTCTGGTTAAACTGCACCCATACAAACAGTTATTACTACACACAATACACAAAATCGCCGGTTTAGTTTAAAGTATTATGGCCCGTTTGAAATTAAAAAAAAAAAAGATAAGCGCAGTGGCATACAAACTGCAGCTTTTCGAAGAATGCAAGTTGCACCCAGTTTTCCATATTTCTCTGTTAAAAAAATATTTTCAGGGGACACATGATGTTATACATCATCTCCCTCCCAACATAAGGAATGATCAACCGATCCATGACGTCCTGACAATACTGGATGAACGCATTGTCTCGATAAACCACCAACGCGTTAACCAGGCACTGATTCAGTGGAGAGGACTTCCGGCGGAAGATAGCTCTTGGGAGAATAGCCTCACACTTCCTCTGCAGGTACGCTCTCAATTACGTTTAAAATTAGACTCTAATGACTCTCCCTTGCAGGATCCCGACTCTAGCTTCCCAGAGCAGAGTCCGACGGGACAAACCGGAGCAGTAAGCAGAAAAGAGACAGCGATACGACGATCTCGAAGTGTGATGACACAAAACAACAACGAAGAAGATAAGGACTTATCTGAGAACCAGCCCATGCCAGAGCCACCACTGTTGTGGCCAGTTACTCCAGTCGAGGCACGCAAACCAAAGGAGCGACTACCCCGACGATCTGTACGACTACGCCGCCGACTGTTCTCTCGTTGGCCGTGGTGGGGTAATATTCCTCGCCGGCGCCGTTCCCATCGACACCGGAGGCACCCCCCCCCCCACAGTAGCAGTGAAGGAACCCGACTGCATACTTAAAAAAAGCAAGGAGCTATTACAACGAGGACGTTGTCCTTTTCAAGTATGGGAATGATGTAACAGGAGAAAGCACAAGTCCACATGACGGTCATCCAACGGCTGAATCTCAAGGACAGTGAAGCACGCCAACTCAGCAATCCAAGTGAAGAGGAACACAGAATGATAAGAGGACAGTTGTCGGCGTGGATATGAGAGTAGTAACGGCTATATTTGTAATATTATATAAGGGGACTTAGTATGTAATTAGATTAAGGAAAAAGTATTAATAAAGTTTAGTTTAGTTTTTTTCTTCTTCTCCCGTAAAGTAACTTAGGATCGCTCCACCGCTCGCCGGTCGACCGCCGGCTTGATTACAGACACGTTGGTCCATACTTGTGGATCTGTCATTCTCCCAGTGACCATAACAGCTTTCATGGTCATACTTGTTAGAAGGCAACAACACTCTTTGAAAAGGAATATGTGGCAATGAGGCTAGAGGCACAACTGGTGCCTTGCCTTTTCCCTTTCCTTTTGGATTGGAAGGTCTTGCAGGTCCCTTAAATCTCAATCCTTTCTTACCAGCTTGGGTAAGGTGGGTGTCAATTAAGGCTTCATTTGTTTTAGCGGTGGCGGGTCGATCTGGCGGGTGGAAACGGAGAGTTCGAACCGGAGGGGGGAGGTGGCTTCTCCAAACGGAGCTTTTTGGGGCGTTTCTCAAGGCGGGCGGGTGGAAATGGATCAAACGCCGCCGGAGGTTCATTTGTTTACCCTCCTTCCGGCGGCGTTTGCCCAAAACGGAGTTGCGAAACGCCCAAACAAATAGAGCCTAAGGGCAGCACAGTGTTTGGCTTAGAAAATTTGGTCACTAGCAATTTCTCATTTAAGAGATCATTTTCAAGTTTCTGGATAAGTTTCTCATTTGAGACTCTTACCACAGACTCACTGTCAATGATCTCCTTGAGCTAGGCTGCTTGAGCAGCCATGTCAGTGAGGGTTTTTTCTTGGTCTTCACACTTGCTTTTAAGACTTAGAAGCTCTTTTGTCTGTCTCTTGGCAAGTAGCTTGCACTTCTTGAATGCCTCAAGAAGTTCTTCATACTTGGCAATTATGGAGTTGACATCATCCTCAGAGTCTGAATCTCATTCCTCTCTTGATGATTGAGCTTCAGAGTCTGAGCCAGCCTCATGACTTGAAATAAAAGATTGTGATTTAGCATTTACCTGAGTCTGACCAGGCAGATCCTGGCTGCTTTCTTCATCTGTTATTGTCATCAATCCAAGGCATTGAGCATCTTCTTCTTCATCTTCATCCACCTCTGAGTTACTATCTGAGTGAGACAGGAGGCCCTGATCCTTATTCTAACAGCAGTGTATTCTTCAGGTTCTTCTTCAGCAATAGTCATAAGCCCAATGCAGGCTTCTTCTTCTTCACTGTCTGACCCAGAGGAAGAGTCAGTGCAGGTCTTTTCCTTCTTGGCCACAAGGGACTTCTCTTTCTTCTTTCCCTTGTGGTGCTTCTTCACTCCTTCTTTCCTCTTCACTGGGCAGTCAGCAACTACATGCCCAAGTTTGCTGCAGCAGAAACAAATAATATTAGAGGAAGATTGTTTCTTAAAGTTTGGAGCATACTTTTCCTCCTTAAAGAATTTCCTTCTGTGCTGTGAGGAGTAGGATGGCCTTCTGTTCTTTCAATGTCACTTATTCATGAATTTCTGAAACTGCCTGGAGAAGGCAGCAAGGTCCTCATCAGATGTATGGCTGTCAGAGGAGCTGGACCTTGAGCTCTCAGATTCTGACTCAGCAGTTCTCCTGACTGGAGAGGTCTTTCTTCTGCTCCAGGTTGAAGCATCAGCTCTGAAAGCCACAGATTTCTCCTTGCTCTGTGACTTACTGCTCTTCTCTTCTTCTTCTTTCCTTGCTGCAACCTGCATCTCATAAGACAGTAGCTTTCCAAATAGGGTTGGACCTCCAAGGTTAGCTATACGATAAATAATGGGGTCTGGTGTAAACTACAAGGAATTGGGAGACATGAAGTTAGCAATCTGCAGAAATGAAGGGTTTGGGCTCTGGAAGGAAAGGGTCAGGCTATTCATGGAAGCTGCTGACCCTAGTATCTACATCACAGTCAAAGAGAGACTTTTCATCCCTATGAAGATCTCTGTTCTGCATGCCAACATCCAGACTCTCAAGTCTTATGAAGAAATGAACAAAGATGAGCTCCTCCTTGCCTCCATGGACAAGAGAGCTCAAAATATCATTGTCAGTGTAGTAGATGATTTTACATTCCAGAATCGGGTGCACTGCAAGACCTCCAAGGAGATGTGAGACACCCTAGTTGTGTTCATTTTGGGTTCAGAAGAGGTGAGAGATGACAGAAAATTCATGCTCAACCAGGAGTATGAGGCCTTCAAATAAGGAAAGTCTGAGGGCATTGCTGAAAGTTTTGAAAGATTTTTCAGAACTGTTAATGAACTGAGAACATATGGAAGGGTATTCAGCACCTATGAGGTGAATGACAAATTTATCAGGTCCCTCACAAAAGGATTGAGACACAAAGATTTGTACCATCAGGGAGATGGGCAAGCTAGCTGACACTCCACCTATACTCGGATTGTTAAATCTTTTTTGAGTAACTTTCCTCTGATACCACTTGAAAATTATTTAACTTAAGATTAGATAATCACCAAGAGGAGGGTGTGAATAGGTGTTTAAGATTTTCTTAATTCTTTTGCTGATTTTTAAGATGATCTATCTAGAGGTTGTCCTTAACACCTGCAATGAATCAGAAAACAAGCACACAGCAAACACACAAGGATTTATAGTGGTTCCCCAATTGGGTACATCCACTTTCCCTCTCACCTATTCAACTGATTTGTTGGACTAGTCACAAACTCCACCAATATGATCCTCAGAGCTTACACCTCAGGCACTCAGCCTATGACACAGATTCTTCACAGAATCCAAACTCAGAACCACAAGGGTTCCTACCTCAGAGCCCTGCAGAACTCCTACAGCTCAGTGATCCACTGATCACCTATCTCAGCCTTATTTCTAAGAACTACAACTCAGGCTTTTCAGCCCTACAGCTTCAGGCACACAGCCCTACTCTCAGAGTGCTGCAGCACTCCTCCAACTCAGTACCCTTCCGGGTACCTACTGCTCAGCCTCCTCCAAGGCTTATAACTCAGTGACACATTTGTCACCTACAGCTCAGTGACTCTCCAGTGACCTACCTCAGGCACAAGGCCCTACACTCAGGCTGGGAGGACAGCCCTACCTCAGATCCACACTTGGATCCTACCTCAGAGAGCAACACTCTCCTACCTCAATCAGTAAAGCCCTACATCTCAGATCCACACTTGGATCCTACCTCAGTACCCCAACATGGCACCTACCTCAGTGACTAATTAGTCACCTACCTCAGGCACAAATTGCCCTACACTCAGATTCAGATAAACTGAATACTACAAGAAAAGAATACAGAATAGTTAAGAAAAATAAACAACTGACTCAGAAATAAATCTCTGGGTCTACCTTGCTGAACTGAGCAAATATCAGTCCAGCACACTTGTTGTAGAAGGAATTAGTCATCTTCTACAGCTAACACTTTTCTGATGCACAGCTGAGCAGCAATCAGCTTGCTGAATGGAAGAATCAGCTTCTCTATTCTCAAAAGAACTATCTTGCTGAGCTTGAAGAGCTTCATCTAACTTCCTTTTCCGTTACGGATATCTCTGCTGGACTTTAGCTTTCAAGCTTGATGGAGAAGAAGATGTTCAGCCACCACTAAATTCCTTTTTCCATTCGATCACTTTTGTTACCCCAATCCCTTTTCTTTTTTCTTTTTTATATGCGTTGATTTGAATCAACGACACAAATGTTTGAGGGTCTAGCCAAGGTTTGGTGAGCCCCACCTTCTTCAGAAAAGGATAAGGCAGCTTTCGGCGCCACTGCAGCTTTCCCGTAACGGTTACATGTAAGTTGACTTTGATGACGTCAGCAATGGTCATCACCATCTGGACTTAGAAAATATTCCAGAAATCCATGAAGCGTTGAGTGATGTTAAGTCACTCAACGTCATTTGTCTTAGCTCTCAGCGCTTCTGGACTTGTGAATTTTCTCTGGATTTGTCTCACCGGTTCTGTCTCAGCGGTCTCAGCGGTTTCTTTTAATAGCTGTGACAGGCCTTTGTCTCAACGCTTTCTTTTTATCAGCTGAGACAAGTTTCTGTCTCAGTGGTATCTTCTGAGCGGTCTCAGCATTTTTTGCTTCACAGCTGAGACTATCTTCTATCTCAGCGGTTTTCCTCTTAACTGTCTCAGCGTTTCTTTCTTCATTTAAAAGCGTTGAGTGAACCTGCTTCACTCAGCGCTTCTGCAATTAGAGAAATCCAACTAGTTTTGTCTCAGCGTTTCCTTCTTTATTAGAAGCGTTGAGTGAACCTGCTTCACTCAACACTTCTGTACTTAGAGAAATCCAGTTAGTTTTGTCTCAGCGCTTCCTTCTTCATTAGAAGCGTTGAGTGAACCTGATTCACTCAACGCTTCTGAACTTAGAGAAATCCAGCTAGTTTTGTCTCAGCGGTTTCAATGCCTTTTTCTCAGCTATCCCAGCTGTCTCAGCGGTCTCAACGTCTTTTTCTCAGTTATCTCAGTTGTCTCAGCGTTTTTTGCCTTAGTCAGTTTTTCTGGCTTTAGCTGCGTTCGACGATCTGTGGGCTAAGCTCGACGAACTCTGATCTTCTCAGCGGATTCAGCGTTTTTTGCCTTAGTCAATTTTTTCTGCCTTTAGCGCGACGTGTTGAGCAGAGCTCGACGATCTTTAAGCTGAGCTCGACGAATTACAAACTGAGCTCGACGAACTTCAAGCTGAGCTCAACGAATTTTGAGTTTACCACCAAACTCATTTTTTCACATGTCCAATCATGGACTACCTGCATTGCATGAACTAGGGCACACATCAAATACATTATGTGTGTATGGCATTGACCCGTTTGACTTCTTACAAATCTGAGATATTGGGATCAATGAACCCAACACTATACAACTGCACCTGCAAGCTCTAGCGCATTCTTTCCACTCCAGTAATCACATTCCTCCCCTCGGGTGACGACACTTCTATTCCCAAACAACTGGAGTTGCGGTCAGATACAGAGGCCCTATTTTCATTTGGTGGAAACAATATTATATGGTGTTTTTTGAGGATTTTTTTTGATGATTTTGTGCCAAAGAGAGTAATGACCTAGATTTCTTGAAGCTTTTTTGATTTGTTTATCTAGTATGCATATTGTATTTGGGTGTCTTTAGTTGCTTGTATGTTTTGAGTGACCATGAGTGTGTGTGTATATGTGTGTTTATTGTAGAAAACAAAGGCTCAACATTGTATATACTTCATGTGTGAAATACAAGAAAGAATACAAATATATATGAGAAGAGAGGGAGAAATAATCCTATACAGGAGATGTGGGACTAAAAAGAGAAAGGAGAAATGGGCCTATATATTATTTTCTTCTACATTATCTAACACTCCCCCGCAAGCTGGGGTGTATAAGTCATATGCGCCAAATTTGGACAAGAACTGGTAGTACAACTTGCGAGGCAGCGCCTTGGTAAGGATATCAACAACTTGTCTAGAGGCAGGAACATGTTCAAGCTTTAGCTCCTTTGCTTGAACCTTTTCTCGAACAAAATGACATTCAACCTCAATATGTTTAGTCCTCTAATGGAACACAGGATTCTTTGCAATGTGTATCGCAGCTCGACTGTCACAGAACAGTGTTGAAGGTGAGGACAATTTAACCCCCAAGTCCATTAAAAGACTTTCAAGCCAGGTTATTTCAGATGTAACAACCGCCATCGCACGGTACTTGGACTCAGCAGATGAGCAGGCGACCATCGTCTGCTTCTTACTCCGCCATGTGATAAGATTTCCTCCAAAGTATGTACAGAACCCAGTAGTTGAACGTCTATCATCCAATGAGCCCTCATAATCCGCATCCGAGTATGCAATAAGAGAAAGGGAGGAAGACGTCTTGTACACAAGTCCTTGCCCCGGGGAAGTCTTCAGATACTTAAGGATATGTCCCATTGTCTAGAGGTGAGAGACCCGTGGGGTATGCATAAACCAACTGACCACACCAACTGCAAATGATATGTCAGGTCTTGTAACTGTTAGATATATCAATTTTCCCCCAAGACGGCGATAGTATTCCGGGTTTGAAAGAAGAGAATCATTCTCAGATCCCTGAGCACACAACATGTGGTTGACTTCCATTAGAGTTTTCGCAGGTTTACAACCCGAGAGGCCAACATCTTGCAGAAGGTCAATACAGTACTTACGCTGGGATAAGACATGTACATCCGGTCGTCGTGCTACTTATAGTCCAGGAAAGTAGCGAAGATTGCCCAAATCTTTCATTTGAAAGGTAGAGTTCAAATGCTGCTTCACATGGTGTATCCCGGCTGAGTCATCACCAGAGATAAGAATATCATCCACATACACCAGAAGTGTGACTGTCCCAGTTGATTGGTGATGAGTAAAATGAGAGGAATCTACCGAGCTTTGTTTAAAGCCAAACTCACGAACGACCTTGCTGAACTTCTCAAACCATGCTCGTGGAGATTGTTTGAGACCATAAATAGACTTGCGAAGTAGACAAACCCGATACTCCCCCGTGGTCTCAAACCCGGGCAGTTGATGCATGTACACTGTATCAAGAAAATCGTCATTCAAGAACGCATTCTTGACATCTAGCTGATGGAGGGGCCACTGGCGATGAACAGCTAAGGAGAGGAGAACCCGAACTGAATTCAATTTTGCGACCAGGGAGAAAGTTTTCTCATAATCAAGGTCGTACTGTTGGGTAAAGCCCCGGGGCACAAGCCAAGCCTTTAAGCGATCAACTGTCTCATCTGCAGCATGTTTGATAGTGAAAATCCACTTGCAGCTAACACAAATGTGACCCGGAGGAAGGGGCACAAGATCCCAAGTGTGATTACCCTATAGAGTCCGTCATCTCGTCATCCATGGCAGCGCGCCACCGCGGTTGCTGGAGAGCTTCCTGCACATAGTTAGGTACAGAAATACAGGGGAGAGAGAGCAAAGGCACGAAGGGGAGGAGAGAGCCAGTGTAGAGAGACATAATTGGTCATGGGATGTGTCGTCGAAGAGGATGCCGGATCAATAGGACGCGAGAGCACACCGGTAGAGGGAAGCTGCTGCAGGGCATCGGAACGTAGAGGGCGACGAGTGTACACCTGAATAACAGGGGGTTTGGAGGTGACTGCTGGTGGTGGGATGCTCAAAGTGATAGGAGATTTGGACTGGTGGGGTTGGGGGGTAGGTAGAAGTGGTGGTAATGGAGATGTTACGGGTACTAAGGGTCGAGGTAAAGGAGGAGGAAGAAGGGGATCAGAAGGACTGGTGTGATATGGTTGGTTTTCATGGAAGGAGACATCAGCAGACACAACCATATTACCAGTTGTAGGATCAAAGCAGACATACCCCTTCTGAGTGCGGGAGTAGCCAACAAACATCGCCTTGGTATCCCAAGGGGCGAGCTTGTCAGTTGAGGGACTGAGGTGATGGACATAACAGGTACAGCAAAACACACGAGGTGTTAGAGAGAAGAGAGTCGTGGATGGATAAAGAGAGTGATGGGTGCCACAAAGTTGAGGATGGAGATGGCATGCGATTAATGAGGTGACAGACTGTAGAAACGACAAAGTTCCAATAAAGAGGAGGAACCTGCATTTGGATCATAAGAGAGCGAGCCACGTCAAGGAGGTGGCGATTCTTCCATTCCACTATATCATTCTGTTGGGGGGTATATGTTGATGTTACCATTGTGATCTGTAAGTGATAAAGCATGTGGCCTCACTGCCAACTCAGTATGAGCCTATCAGGGTCGCACATAAGATTGTGGAGAAATTGGGAGATTGGATTTGTATGGTTTAGCTCATATGATGAGTTGATGAGACTTAGTTCAACCTAGCTTAACGGCGTCAAGTGTGTTGAGACCAGTCAACGCCTTCGTCGAGTTAAGCATTAACTCGTCGAATGGTGACGTTGAGTGTGTTGAGTATATTCAACGGTTCGTCGAGTCAAAGTGTTGATTCGACGAGTGTCAGAGGTGATAGACCGTAGAAACGACAAATTTCCAATAAAGAGGAGGAACTTGCATTTGGATTATAAGAGAGCAAGCCACATCAAGGAGGTGGCGATTCTTCCGTTCCGCTATGTCATTCTGTTGGGGGGTATATGTTGGTGTTACCATTGTGATATGTAAGTGATCAAGCAAGTGGTCTCACTGTCAACTCAGTATGAGCCTATCAGGGTCGCACATAAGATTGTGGAGAAATAGGGAGATTGTATTTATATGGTTCAGCTCATATGATGAGTTGATGAGACTTAGTTCAACCTAGCTTAATGGCGTCGAGTGCATTGAGACTAGTCAACGCCTTCGTCGAGTTAAGCGTTAACTCGTCGAATGGCGGCGTTGAGTGTATTGAGTATATTCAACGGTTCGTCGAGTCAAAGTGTTGATTCGACGAGTATGACACATAAGCATTGAGCGTGGTGACTATACTCGGCGATTCATTGAGCCGAGGTGTTGATTCGACGAGTATGGGTCTCAGGCGTTGAGTGCATTGAGTTCACTCAACGCTTTCATCGAGTAAAGGGTTTACTTGACGAATCTGGCACTTAGGCGTTGAGTGTATTGTGTTCACTCAACGCCATTCGACGAATATGGCTTTTTGCGTTGAGTGCACTCAACGTCATTCGTCGAGTATGGATGATATTTGACGATTCGTCGAGTATGGCGCGGAAAGCGTTGACAATGTTGAGTCCACTCAACGCCTTCGCAGAGTCAAGCGTTGACTCAGCTGAGGATAGCGTTGAGTTTGTCGTGTATATTATGGATACTCGATGATTCATCGAGTATAAGATGATACTAGACGATTCGTCGTATATGCCATGGATATTCGACGATTCGTCGAGACAAGGGTTGTCTAGCCGAAGTTCTGTAGTCTAAGTCCTGGGTCTGCGGATAGCGCCAAAAGCTGTATTATTTATTCCTTGGAGTATAAATAGGAAGTTTTAGGGTTTCTACAAATGTGATTATTCTGTCTAAGCACACGAGCCGATTGTGCAAAAAGACGAGACACCTAAAAGACTGACGGAAGCGATCCGCAGATCCCGCCGTCGTCGCTGATCCCGCCGCCGTCACCGATCCCGGCGAGTGTCGCCTCCGCCTCTCCTATAACAGATCTAGCAGTCTGTGGAGACGCTGAGTGTCCTCTCCCGGCCGTGTGGATTTCCGGTAGAGACGCGGATATACTTTCTGCGCTCAGGACTCGAGCCGCTAAGTGGTCGACTGATTTTTCTGGAGCATCTAGGTTGAGTATAGACTCAATCCCACAAAGGTAATTTTATTTACAACAAGTTTTACTTCTTGATTCATGTATATTGCCAGATCCGAATTCTTTGGGCTTTTTTGTTCTTTATTTCCGCTGCGCAAAATGTGTTATGTCGTGAAGAAAAAAAAACCAACAGTATAGGCACATGAAGTCTGATGGAGAATACTGAACTCAGCGCAGAGATTGGAGAGGGTGCGACCAGTGTTCTCGCGAGCATTGTCTGTACGAATTGTTTTGACAAAAATAGAAAATTGAGTGTCCGTTTCGATAAGAAACGTACGAAATGTAGCTGTGAGTTCGGTTCGATCACGAAGTAAATACAATCAGGTAACTCGCGAGTAATCATCGATAAATGTAACAAAATATATGTAACCAAAAACAATAAGGACCTTATAGGGCCCCAAATATCAGAATGTATTAACGATAAAGGAGCATCGCTCCGAGTACATGAGGAAGGGAAAGATACACGGTGTTGCTTGCCGAAAATACAAGATTCACAAAAAACTCTTGAAGAGAAATAGTAGGAAGAGCTTTCTTGAGAATCGGAAGGGGGGCGTATCCCAAACGACGATGCCAATCGATGGTGGAGACTGGAGACAGTGGTGAGAGCAGTGGGAGAAACGTCGAGGAGATACAACCTGTTGGACAGCCGCCCCCTATTAAGTATAGTTCGCATTTGTCGATACTGCACAACAAATGAAGAGCGTGAGAAAGTAACACAGAAATCAATATCTTGTGTAAGACGGCTAACAGAGAGGAGAGTAAACGGAGATCCCGGAACATGAAGAACCGAGGATAAGGAGAGGGAAGGAGTAGGAGGGAGATTGGCAGTGCCAGAAACCGGGATCGTGTCACCATTAGCCACAGTGATGTTCTTGGGATAAGGACTATCTAAATATTGAGGTGGCCTCTATGGAGAGAGATGATGTGTACCACCCGAATCCACAATCCAGTGAGGGCAGTGAGAGTAGGGTTGATATCGAGTCGAGTTCAAGCGATTTTGGCTCGGCTCAAAATCGAAATTTTCGACTCGAACTCGGCTCGAAATCGAAATTGATTTCGAGTCGAGTCGGCTCGTCTCGAAATGACTCAATTCCGAGTCGGCTCGAAATCGTATCGAGTCGGCTCGAAATCGAATCGAATCGACTCGAAATCAAATCAAGTCGACTCGAAATTGTGCAATTTTTCGTTTTATTCATAGTTTGCTTAAAATTAAATTGGTCAACCTATAAATTTAGCAAATGAAACACTTAAACCATTCATTCTTTTTATTTAGGTTTAAATTTTGTTATTTTTAATCTTAAAATAAGAATATATTAATAAATACATAATTTTTTAAATTAATTCGAGTTGATTCGAATCATATTTCGAGCGATTCAGGGCTTGCTAGAAATCGACTCGAAATCAGATTCGAGTCAAATTGAATCGAATCAAATTGAGTTGAATCAATTTTAACTGATTCTGATTCGGCTCAATTTTCGAACGATTTTCGAGCGACTTTCGAGTTTCGAATAATATGTTCAGCCCTTTGTGAGAGAGGCAAGATATACCTTCATTGGAGATCGAGGCGAAGGAGCCAGGGGAGCGACTAATTGCGCCTTGAAGTTGTTGTAGTTGAGTCTGTAACGCAGCAATATCATCATTAGTTGTGGTGGGAGGTGAGGGAGCTTCTGTAGCAGTAAGATGAGGAGCCATGCCATGTTTGCGGTAACACGTGGCCTCCAGATGGTCATCCCTGCCGCAGTAAGAGCACTTGAAGAGGGTTTGGCCACCACGACCGCGTCCCCGAGGCTGGCGGCCACCATGAGCCTGTGGACCAAGAGTAGATGAAGCGAGAGTGGCCACAGGTTGCTAAAGCAGAGCGGGAGATGAAGTCGGGACATCCGGAGGTGGAGTAACATTGAGGAGCATTGAGCACACATCCGAGAGGGATGGAGTAACCGCGGAAGATAGAACGTGAACGCGGACACTATGAAGATGTAGAGGGGCACGCGTCATCATCATAGCAATCCCCACGGCCTCCTTCTGTTGTCGTTGAGTCACCAAGTCCGTAGTGGGAGGCCGATGCTGGATCCAAGCCTCAACAAGATTTTTACCCTGCGCAACAAAGGAGGCAAAAACTACAGTAACTCAGCGTCAAGGGACTGGAGATCAGTGAAAATGTCAAACAAGTGCTGTAAATTGTCCTTTCCAGAATAGAAGGAATGAAGATCAGTCCACATAGCATGAGCGGTTTCAAGGTACATAATCATACGATAGGGCTCGGTGTCCAGAGAGTTGAGGAGCCAAGATTGAACGCGTCCGTCATCACGGATCCACTCATCAGTAGGTGCAATGGGTGGGGTCTTGGTAAGATGATGAAGGAGACCTTTAGTTTGAAGTACACGCCGTACGGAGTGTACCCATTCCACAAAGATTTGTTTTCCACGAAGAGAAATAGTGGTAATGCGCAGCTCATCCCCGAAGCTCAGAAGGAGCAGTACGAGAATAGTCAGAGGGAGGAGTTGAATCTGCAGCAGTGGTCGAATCGGACGTCATGTCCCTGGGCGGCTAGGCACACTAACCGGGCAGATAGAAGCACGTGATTAGCCGGTTAACACAAGCGGCTAGAGACAAGGCAGCAGCTAGGAGACTCCGCAGGAGAAGCGAAGCCGCAGCGAGCAGAAGGGAACGCTGCTAGGTCGCCGCGAGTAAGGAGAAACCGTAAGGAAGGATAGGCCGCAGCGAGCAGAATAAGTCGCCGCGAGTAAGGATAAGTCGTTGCGGGTAGAGATAAGTCGTTGTAGGTGAAAGAGGTTGCTGCTGGTAAAAGTGGTCGCAGCGAGCAGAATAAGTCGCCGCGAGTAAGGATACGTCGCTGCGAATAGAGATAAGTCGTTGCGGGTAAAAGAGGTCGTCGCGAGAAGAGGCAGCTGCTGCGGGTAGAGAAATCTGCGACGAGAAGAGAAGGACGCCACGGGTAAAGACAGACGTAGCGGGAAATAAGCTAGCGGACAGTGCGATTGAGAAATAGACCGCACCCAAGCGGAGGCCGAGCGGTTAGGAGCAGACCGCAGTGGTAAGGAGAAGGGAGAGACCGCAACGGATAGGAAAACTAACGGAACTGAGGTGGGGTCCACGAGCCAGAGATAGGAAGGCTATATAAAGAGGGAAGAGCGGTGGATCCACGGTAGATAAGGAGGAAGCGGGTAGAGAAGAGAGAGGCCGCAAGCGGTAAGAAAGGAAAACCAAGCCACCGCGGCAAGGAAGGAAATTGAGGGGGCAGAGAAGACGGGCGGTCAGAGGCAGGCCGGACGGGGTTCCTCTGATACCATGTAGAAAACAAAGGCTCAACCTTGTATATACTTCTTCATGTGTGAAATACAAGAAAAAATACAAATATATAGGAGAAGAGAGGGAGAAATAATCCTATACAGGAGATGTGAGACTAAAAAGAGAAAGGAGAAATGGGCCTATAAATGGGTCTTTATATTATTTTCTTCTACATTATCTAACAGTTTATATTTGTGTGTGTTTGTGTGTGTGTGGATGTTCATAATGGTGGATTTGATTGTATTCGATATTGTGCGCTTGTATTCGTATATGTGAGTGTTTGTGTGTGTGTATTTGTACGTTGGTTAATATTGGTGGTTGTGTGGATTTAATAATGGTAGTTTTGTGGATTTAATAATGGAAATTTTCTAGGTGTTTATAAAAGTGGATTTGATTGTATGTGTATTTATGTATATTGTTGCCACCAAAAATGTCGCAATCCACACCGCTCATGCTAAAGGAAGAGGGGTAACTGTTGAGTGGTCGGTTACTTCGAGTCATGGATGAATGAGCGATAAAAGGGGGAGGAAGAGAAGATATTGTCGCGAGAAGAAAAGAAGCTCGTGGTTAGAAAGAGAGGTCACCCAGGTCGCTCTGTCCGCCAACAAAGGCCGCCAGAGCACAAAAATTGAGACCGTAGTTTCTAGCCTCGTTGCTTTTGTCCCCTCTAGTCTGGATTTGGCCACTATTTATAGGAAACGGGAGCTGCACGAACGGGCAGGCTTAGGAATCACAGGCGGACCAAAAATAGAGATCATTGTGATCACCGCGGGCACAAAAGGGTTGACCGCGACCTCCCCAAGAGGACCGGTCACCGCGGGCACCGCGGTCATGGTGGTCACAAAAGGGCTGCCAGCGAACTCCCCAAGAAGAGGGACATCGCGGGCACGACAGTCACAAAAAGGATGATCGCGACCTCCCCAAGAGGAGCGGTCACCGCGGGCACGACAGTCACAAGAGGGATGACCGCAAGGATCACCGCGGTCAGGAAAAACTAACCTCGAAGGTCCAAAAAAGGCTAACCACTGGGTACCTGAACTGATCACCTAAAGAGGTGAGTGTCGATTTCAGGGAAAACATGTATGAATGTCTATGTGTGTGGTAATGGGCAAATATTTGTCTATGTGAGCATGTGTATTTGCGTGTATGTACTATGTATTATTATGCATGAGACACTATTAATATTTGTTTTTCATTTTGTAGCCAAACTAATTTTGTATTTGTAGATCATTTATGTTTTAATTTTACCACTATTTCTTGTTCTTAGATTTAAAACTTGAATTTTAACTTCAATCACTGAATTTTTACCTGCAGACGAATAGTAGAATTGTTAATTCTAATTACTGTCACTGAATATTTGTCTATAGCCGAACTTCACAATTGGAATTGGGCTAAATTCAAATTCCTGCGAAATTAGAATTGAATCAATTCCAATTCACATATATGATTCATTTTAGGCGGGAGAGCTTTAGGAACAATCATTTGGAGCATCATAGTGCGACAAACTTCCAATAGGTGGCGGTTCTTTCGTTTTGCAACCTCATTATGTTGAGGGGTATGAGTGCAAGATGTTTGTAAGTGTGCTAAATTGCTAATTTCTTTCAGGAAAGTGAGGAGTTATGGAGAAGTATTATATTCAAGCGCATGATCCCTTTGTGGTACTGTAATGGTTCTACCAAAGTGAATTTGAATTTCAACACAAGATTAAAAAAAATTATGATACATTTCAATCTGTTTCACATAATAAAGTCATATACATCTAAAGTAATCATCAATAAAGATATAAAATACTTAAATCCCTATCCAAACTTTAGAACGCACATTCTCAATAGTTCTTTGAGTGTTTGTATCGTTTTTTCAGTCTACTCATCGATTTGGGATGATAAGCAGCACTGAAATTAAGTTGTGTACTCAGAGCTTCTTGAAAAACCTTCCAGAATCTCAAAATATATCTTGGATCCCGATCGGACATGATTGAGACTGGGAGTCCATGTAAGGTAACAATATGATCGATGTATTTTTGGGATAATCTTGACATTGACTCACCAACTCTTATTGGCAAGAAATGGGCTAACATGGTTAGTCTATCGATGATTACACAAATTGCATCATTTTCTGACGATGTTCTTGAAAGACCCACCACCAAATCCATTGAGATGTCTTCTCATTTCCAATTTGAAATAGGTAGGGGTTGATTAGGTAGGGGTTGAAGTACGCCACCTGGATAATGGTGTTCATCCATAAAATGTTGACAGACTAGGCAATGTTGCGCAAATTTTGCAATGACTTCTTCATACCCGGACACAAAAAATTCATCTTCAAATCATGGTACATCTTTGTAGCCCCTGGGTGGATTGAGAGTTTTAATTAATGTCCCTTCAATAATTGTTCTTAAATGTCATCAATTGCAGAAATTTCATATCAATTTCCGCATCGTAGGACGTCATGATCATCAATACGGAATTTGGATTGTGATTTTTCTGCAAGGTACTTCATCATCTTCTTTCATTCAGCACCTTGTTGGTCTTTCCTAAATTTTTCACAACCAATCGAGGTAGATTAAGGTAGAATCGATGCGTTGAATGATGTCTCTGAGCTAAAGTTTAACTTATTTATGTTCGCTATCAAAAAATAAGTCATTAGCTCAGCCTCTGATCTACGGCTTAATGCATCCGCCACCACATTCATCTTATCTGGATCGTACATGATTTCTAAGTCGTAATCTTTGATGAGCTCTAGCCACCTTCGTTGTCACATGTTTAAATCCTTCTTGGTTAGAAAATACTTCAGGTTTTTGTGATCAGTAAACCATTGATATTTCGTTCTCAGAAGATAGTGCCTCCAAATCTTCAGGAAAAACACCACAGTGGTTAACATTAAATCATGGATACGACAATACTTCTTTGCTCCATTCAATTGTTGTCTAGAAGCATAAGCAATGGCTTCCCCTCGCTGCATCAATATACATCCTAATTCTTGAAAGTATGCGTCGTAGATTTGAAGATGTTCAAAATCATCAGGTAGTGCTAAAATTAAGACGGAAACTAACAATTTCTTCAACTTTTGAAAGCTCTCTTCATAATTATCACCCCATTCAAACTTATTTGCCTTCTGGGCCAGACGAGTCATCGGGGTAGCAATCTTCGAGAAGTCCTTAACGAATTACTGATAGTATCCTGCTAAACTTAAGAAACTTTGAATCTTCATAGCATTAGTCAGGCAAGGTCACTCGACAATTGCAAATATTTTGGCAAAATCAACAAAGATTCATTTGGCGCTAATTATATGGCCAAGGAAGGACACCGCTTTAAGCCAAAATTGACCCTTTGAGAACTTGGTAAACAATCGATGTTCCCTCAGTATTTGGAAGACATGTCGTAAATTCCCTTCATGTTTTATCTCGTTCTTTGAATTCACCAAGATATTGTCAATAAATACAATGACAAATTGATCAAGAAATGGATGCATGACCTGATTCATCATGTCCATAAATACTATTGGAGCGTTAGTGACTCCAAATGACATTACTAAAAATTCATAATGACCTACGATCTGGCTGCCATCCATTAAAGATGAAGTATGAAGATATTCAAAAAACAGTAAGGTTTGTTTCTGATACCATTTGTAACGACTCAATCTCATAATATTAGAACTATTATCCTCTTTGGTTCATCGCATAGATTCGAGACTGAGCAGGGACTTCTTTTTGTGGCTTTTCATTTGCTTGTCCCTCGAGCTCCTTCATTGGACAATTTCCAATGTGATGCTCAGGATGATGACAGTAAAAACATGTATTGTTCTTCCTGTCTACATCACAAACACCTCAGTGTTGCTTGTTACATCTAGGGCATATTGGCATAGGATGATTTGAATTAACATGTTACTTATGTCAATCTTGACGACTAAAATCTTGAGACTTCCATTTATCTTTTGGTTGATATGGTCGTAACGCTCTTTGACTCTCCACGACCCATCGAGCAGCCTCAATCATTGCCTCATAATCAGAATACTCAGAAGTAGTCGAGGCAATCTGGATGGATTCTCGCAACTCATGATGTAACATGAATATTTGCTAATCTAGAGAAAAAACGGCATCGGGGGCATGCTCAAGAATAGAAGAAAACTTAGCATCATATTCACTAACAGAAAGATTGCTTTGAGTCAGTTGTACAAGTTGCTCCACTTTTGGCATAATGACGTCGGTCAATACCATTTGTAGAATACCGCTACAAACTCACAACATGCAATATCGATTGCTTTCCTTCCCTGCAGGTGGACGTGTTTATGATTATTCTACCAAGATTCCACATCATTCTGCATAATAAATTCAACAAGAGTTACTTCTTAGAAGATCACTCATCCAATGATTATTCCCACTGGAGCACACTTAACCTTGAAGTTTATAACACAACTTCACCAGTTGCTCTGAAAAAGCACCTTTGATATTTGAGAATATGAATTATTACTTAAGCCCACCAACTTTTCCTCCAATTCCGATGTGAGATTTGGTTCATTCCTGCACCTCCATTTACCTCGAAACTTGTCATCCTAGAAGCCTACCAGGAGCTACTTTGACTAGGCTTCACTACCAACAAAGCACTCGCTGCCCTCATTGGACCATCCTCATTAGATCTGGATGTTACAAACCCACCAGCTTCTATGTGATTCGCCCTCAAACCATACAATGTATTGCACGAGGCCTAGCTTTGATATTATTTATAACAACTCAATCATCGTAATATCAGAAGTAATGTCCGTTTTGGTTCATCCCAACCCATATTGAGTTGAATCGCACGATTTTGTCCTTTTCCATAAGTGGCGTACGAGCACCTGCTAGAAGATCACTCATCCCAAGACTACTCCCACCAAAACACGCTTAACCTTAAAGTTTTTAACACAACTCCATCAGTTACACTAAAAGGCACATGGAGCACGCTTAACCTTGAAGATTCTAACACAACTCCACCAGTTTCTATGAAAAAGTCGCATCTGATATTTGAGGATATGAATTATTACTTAATTCTAGGAACTTTTCATCCAATTCTGATGTGAGATCTTGTTCATTCATACGCCTCCATTCACCTAGAAGTCAATTATCCTAGAAACAAGTTAGAAGCTACTTTACATGGGTTTCACTGCTCCCAAAGCACTCACTACCCTCATCAGACCGCCCTCATCGAATTCAGAATGTTATAGGCCCACCATCTTCCGCAAGGCTTGTCCCCGAACCACACATCGTATTGCAGAATACCTTGCTCTGATATCATTTGTAACGACCCAACTCTCACAATATTAGAAGTATTATCTGTTTTGTTTCATCTCAGCCCATATTGAGTTGTACTGTATGGTTTTGCCCTTTTCCATAGATGTCCTATGAGGATTTCCTAGGAGGTCACCCATCCCAAGACTTCTCCGACCGCAACACGCTTAACCTTAAAGTTTCTAACATAACTCGGTCAGTTTCTTTGAAAAGGCGTCCCTGACATTTGAGGATATCAATTATTACTTAAGCCCAGAAAACTCTAATTTTGATGTGAGATCTAGTTCATTCTTGCGTGTTCTTTCACCTAAAATCCTACCACCCAAGAATCATGCAAGAAGCTATTTTGGCTGGGCTTCACTACCACAAAGACACTCTCAGGCCTCATCGAATCGGCCTCATCGAATCGGCCTCATCTGACCGCCCTCAATGGATTCAGGATATATCAGATGCATAAATCAGAGTTTGTATGAAAAAGTGCAATTTTGGTGGGAACGAGTGCGAATTTCAAGAAACGGAGTTTGCAGTTCAACTCAAAATGTCGAAATACCTATATATCGATATATTATTTGCTGAAATCGACACTCGTATAAAAAAGTGTAAATTTGGAAATAACCATCACGATTTTGGAGAAACCGAGGCCGTATTTGAAATAAGGACATCGAAAAATCACAGAGTAGGTATATTCACTTCTTTGAGTGGCCCTCGAGGACTCGTCGACGCCGAAAACAATCGACGTTGATGTTGCATAGAAGTAGAGCCTACACCATGTCACGCTGGACAGGCTTGTCGCATGGCGCCACGCAGATTGCTATATGGTCGCCACACGATGTTGCCATATAGGGTGGTCGCGGCATGGCGGTCATGCAGTGCTGCCACTACATCTCTGCCACGTGGCGGCAATCTATGTTGTAGTCGTTTCCCACTGCAACGCTGGCACCCACTGTGCTGACACATGCGACCCCAGTGCCATGTGTCACGCCCGGAGAAGCCCAGTAAAAAGTATTTTGGATTTTTTTAGACTTTCCAGATGGTCTAAAGCTCAGATTTAGGCCATTTTTGTGGCGTTGAAAAGATATTATAAATACGGATCGAATGGAATGTTCAAATCCTTTTCATTTTCTCTAAAATCATGAAGTATGGGGTAGAGAGGAGAGAGAAAGTTTTGAAACGCCACAATTTGGAGAAGTTCCGGGAATGATTTTTGAGGGAGATTACAGTTGTAGTTGATATTGAAGTGCTGCCCAAGTACTGCTTTATTAAAGTCGAAGCACCAATTTTTAAAAAGCGCAGAAATACTGCTCGACAATAATTCAAGTGCCGAAATTGAGGCAGGTGGAAAATAATGCAGTCTTTATGTCTTGGCTAACTTTTATAGAGCGATACTTCTATTAGTAATTGTTATGCCTAAATAAGACCGAAATTACTGTGATATTTAGTTAAGTGTAACAAATGGTTTAGTTGTTTGTATTCAAGCAAGAATGAGTAGGGGTGTACAAAATAACAGAAGAACCCAGAACCAGACCGGAACCGAAACGGAAACAAAATGAACGGTTCCGGAACCGAACCGGAAACAAACCGAACGGTTCCGGAAACGAACCGAACGTTTGGGTCGGTTCCAAATAGGCTCAGTTTGGGTCTGGTTCCAAATAGGTTCAGTTTGGGTCTGGTTCCAAATAGGTTCAGTTTGGGTCTGGTTCCCATAACACCAGAACCGACAATTCGTTTGACTACCGATTCCACGGGTCGGGTACCCACAACCGACTGAAAAACCAAAAATCAATGTTAAAGAAAAAACATTTAGGCCAGAGAATCATGAGTTGGAATAGTCCTTTTTTAACTATTTTGAGACATGGGTAGAACCGAATCGGAGCAGAACTGAAGTGAACGGTTTAGACCTGATTTTGTGCTTTAGTACTGTGGGTTAGTTCCAGTTCTAAATGTTTGAAACCGAACCTATATGAATCGGTTCTTAGTTTTGGGTGGAACCAAACCAATCTGAGTTCCGCCCTTAATAATGAGACGTCGAGTTTTAGAATATATGCATATTGATAACAAGAGGATATTTGAAAATTATCCTACAAAAGTATTGTTGGAAGAGCTCAAAAACTTGTATGTATTGCATGTGTGTCTAAATACAAGGAGAGAATACAAATATATAGGAAGAAGAAGAGAGAAGAAAATCATATACAAGATGTGGGACTAAAGGAGGAGAGAAGATAAAACAATAAATGGGCACAATAATGGGCTCTTTACATGGGCTATTTTAACACTCCCCCGCAAGCTGGAGCGTACAAATCGTATGCGCCAAGCTTGGACAAGCATTGATCGAAGAGTGTCTTGGAAAGAGCATTCGTGAAGACATCCGCAACTTGTTCCGATCCTGGGACATGCTTTAGGTCAAGCTTCTTCATTTGAACCTTTTCCCGGATGAAGGGACAATCGACCTCAATATGCTTCGTTCTTTCGTGAAAGACCGGGTTCTTTGCGATGTGTATGGCGGCTTGACTGTCACAAAGGAGAAGAGTCGGTGATGGTCACTTTACACCCAGATCAGTAAGAAGACTCTCAAGCCATGTCAATTCTGATACAACTGATGTCATTGCCCGGTACTCTGCCTCGGCTGAAGATCGAGCAACGACCGCTTGTTTCTTACTTCGCCAAGTAACAAGATGTCCTCCAAGGTAAGTGCAAAAACCACTCGTAGATCGCCGGTCATCGAGAGAGCCAGCGTAATCAGCATCTGAATATGCCACCAATTTTGGAGCAGAAGAGGAGGTCCTGTAGACAAGTCCCTGACCATGAGCGGTTTTCAGATACCTGAGAATTCGTTCCACTGCTTGAAGATGAGATTTTCGAGGAGAGTGCATGTATCTGCTGACAAGACCAACAGCAAAGGAAATATCTGGTCTGGTAACCATGAGATATATCAGTTTTCCAACAAGACGTCGATAATATTCACGATTATGGAGAAGGAGATCGGAGTCAGATGCCTGGGCACACAGTTTGTGGTTCACATCCATAGGAGTATCACTTGGCTTGCAGCCGGACTGACCCGCATCATGAAGAAGGTCAAGACAATATTTCCGTTGAGAAAGAGTGAACTCATCCGGCCTCCTGGCAATCTCAAGGCCCAAAAAATAGCAAAGAGGTCATCAAATCCTTTGTCTGGAAGACTGAGTTTAGATGGACTTTGACTGCATGTATCCCTTGAGAGTCATCTCCAGTAATGATAATATCATCGACGTATACTAACAGAATAACCGTTCCGGTTGGTTGGTGGCAAGTAAAGAGCGAGAAGTCGGCCGAGCTCCGAGTGAAGCCAATCTCACGGAGGACCTTGCTGAATTTTTCAAACCATGCCCGTGGAGATTGTTTGAGACCATATAGAGCCTTTTTAAGATGGCAGACCTGAGACTCTCCCGTGGTCTCAAACCCGGGTGGTTGTTGCATGTAGACAGTTTCCTGGAGATCCCCATTCAAGAAAGCATTCTTGATATCCGACTGAAAGAGAGGCCACCGGCGATGGACAGCAACAGAGATGAGGACGCGAACACTATTAAACTTCGCTACCAGAGAGAACGTTTCCTCATAATCTAGCCCCTCATGTTGAGTGAAACCTATAGCCACAAGACGGGCCTTTAGACGGTCAATTGTCTCATCGACAGCATGTTTGATGACAAAGACCCACTTGCACCCAACTGGTTTCTGGCCCGGGGGAAGGGGAACAACAGACCATGTCTGGTTAGACCAGAGAGCAGACATTTCTTCCTCCATGGCCGCTCGTCATCCTGGATGTTAAAGCGCCTCCTGCACAGAATTAGGAATAGCAACCGAAGAGAGAGAAGTAGCCAAAGTGTGTAAATGGGGAGAGAGGCGATGAATAGAGATGTAGTTTGTCAGCGGATGAGCAGTGGAAGGCGATACCTGATCATTTGGATGCGGAGTATCCATGGTAGAGACTGACGGCAGAGGGGCAACGGAAGTGGAAGAGCGACGAGTGTAGACGCGGATAACTGGTGGTTTGGAGGGAACGACAGTCGGTTTAGAGGGAACGACAGTCGGAGGAGTAGTTGCGGGAATGACCGGGCGTGGGATGGATGGAGGACTAGATGTGGGTGGGAGATGGTCAGGTAAGGGAGCAGGAAAGAATGGTTGATCCTCGTGGAAAGTGACATCAGCAGAAACGGAGATCTTGCGTGTAGTAGTAGAATAACAGACATACCCCTTTTGGGTGCGTGAATAACCAACAAATATATGCATGGCCGCTCGGGGATCCAGCTTATCCGAGGAAGGCCCCAAACGGTGGACATAGCAGAGGCTACCGAATACACGAGGTGGGAGAGGAAAGGCCATAGTGGAGGGAAAGAGTATGCTAAACAGAGTGGCATAGTTGAGAATAGAGGAAGGGAGACGGTTAATGAGAAAATAGGCGGTCGAGACCGCAAAGTTCCAATATGGTTTAGGGACATGCATTTGCAGCATGAGGGAACGGGCAACATCGAGTAAGTGGCGATTCTTGCGTTCGGCAACACCATTTTGTTGCGGCGTGTAAGCGCAGGAAGTTTGATGTAGAATCCCGAACTCAGAACATAAAGCAGTAAATTCGTGACTAGTGTACTCACGAGCATTGTCAGTTCGTAGTACTTTGATGGTGGTATGGAAATGCGTACGGGTTTCGAGGATAAAGGCCCGAAAGACACGGGGAAGCTCGGAGCGATCACGAAGTAAGTATAGTCAGGTAGTGCGAGAGTGATCATCAATAAACGTTATAAAATACCGGAAACCGGAAATACTAGGAATTTTAAATGGTCCCCAAATATCCGAATGCACTAAATCAAAAGGAGCAGCGCTCCGAGTACAATGTGAAAAAAAAGATGAACGAGTCTGCTTGCCGAGGATACATGAGTCACACTGAAAGGGGGTAAAAGAAACATCTGGGAGAACCCGCTAGAGGACCGGTAGAGGAGCATGCCCAAGTCGACGATGCCAATCAGTTGAAGAAACGGATGAGAGGATGGTGGGAGAGTCGTCGAGAAGGTAGAGCTCATTCCGCAGCCGGCCTTTACCAATGGTAGTCTGCGTCCGCCGATCCTGTATAACAAAAGAAGAGGAAGTGAATATAACAGAACAATCCAGATCATTAGTAAGTCGTCCAACAGAAAGTAAATTGAACGGGGAACTCGGGACGTGAAGAGCCGAGCGAAGGGAGATGGAGGAGGTGAGAGGAAGAGCTGTCGAGCCGGAGACGGGAATAGTGGCTTCATTGACCACAGTAATAGACTGTGGACAAGGGGAATTCAGGTACTGGGCAGGTCGATGTGGAGTAATGTGATGAGTAGCGCCAGAGTCCCCAATCCAGCCCAAGCCGGTGGAGAGACAAGCGGTACCTGTGTTAGAGACGGAGGCAAGGGAGGCAGAGGGTGGGTGGAGCAATCCCTGGAGATGCTGGAGCTGAAGACGGACACTTTCAAGATCAGGAGGACCAGCATCGGTAGCAACAGAAGTCGTCGGGCGAGGAGGATAGCCAACTTTCTTGTAACAGGTGGCCTCGAGATGACCATCTTTCCCGCAGAAGGAACACTTCGGCCGACCCCGGCCACCACGACCACGGCCGCGAGATCCCGAACAACCCCCCCCCCCCCCCCCCCCGAGTAGAAGGAGGAGGGAATGGTAGAAGCGGAGGTGCCTGCTGAAGAAGGGTCGGAGGAGCCGTAGTATCTGGAGGAGGTGATACTCGGAGAATCATGGAGCACACATCAGAAAATGATGGTGTGGTAGAGGAAGCCAGGACCTGAGCACGAATGCTCTGAAGGTGAGGGGGAAGACGGGCCATGATGATGGCAGTACAGGCGGCTTCCTTCTGAGCGCGCTGAGCAACAGCATCATTGGTGAACGGCTGATGCTGGATCCATGCTTCAGCAAGAGTCTTCGCACGAGCAACAAAGGAGGTCATATCCGAAGCCCCTCCAGCGTCAGGAGCAAAGAGGTCAGTGAGGATGTCGTAGAGATGCTGGAGGCTGTCCCGTCCAGAATATAAGAAGTGTAGCTCAGTCCACATATCTTTGGCAGTCTCATGATACATAGCCATTTGATAGGGCTCACCATCTAAAGAGTTCAAGATCCAGGTCTGAACTCGGCCATCATTGCGGAGCCAGTCATCGGTAGGAGGGGTGGGAGGAGCCTGAGTAAGGTGAGGGAGAAGGCCCTTGGCCTGAAGAACTCGTCTAACGGAATGTACCCAAGGGACAAAGTTCTTCTTTCCAGAAAGAGAGATGGTAGTGATGCGCAGCTCGTCACTGACTTCTGTAGTGCAAGTCGGGCGGTCAGTCGAACAAGCCGGGCGGTTAGCAGGCGGGCTGGCCGTCGAGCTAGAGGAGTTACCGGAAGAGCCCATAAGGGCAGAACGCAGAGGCAGACAGCTGAGGTCGCAGCGAGAAGGGCAGGAGGCCGCTGCGAGAAGAGAGCAGGACCGCGGCGAGTAGAGGATAAACCGCCTGCGAGAAGACAAGGAGGCCGCCGCGAGAATGACTGAGGAAGACCACGACCAGAATGCGGAGAGGCAGCAGTCTGCACGGTCAAGCCGGACACCAGCGAGTAGTCAGTTCGCGACCAGAGGGCAGAAACAAAAGAGTGACCGCCCCGGTTTAGGTGAAGCCAGCAGTGGTCAGAGAGCGGAAGGAAACCGCGAGAGATCGCAAGCGAGAAGAAGGAAGCAGGGAGAAAGCGGATAAGAGCAGCCCGCAAGAGAGAACCCGCGGCGGGTTGACAGAGATCGCGGTAAGCAAAGGGGAGACTACTGCCTTGCAGCGGACAGAAGGCAAAGCCGCAGCGGACAGAAGGCGAAGCCGCAGCGGACAGAAGGCGAAGCCGCAACGGACAAGGAGGCAGAGGTCGTGCACAAGAGAATTGAGGCAAAGGCCGCAGTGGGAAGGCGAGGTCCGCGAGAAGAGGTTCTCGAGCGGACAGAAGAGGAGACCGTTAGAGCAGAACGCAAGCAACAGAGGAGAGGAGCTTGCAGCGGACAGGAGAAGAGCCCGCAGCGGACAGAAGAGAAGTGGGCCCCACGAAGCAGAGAGAAGGTGGCTATAAGAAGCCTGAAGAGGGTGGAACCACGGAGAGGGAGAGGAGAAGCGGATGCAGAGTTGCAAACCGCAGAGCCCGCGCGGAGAAGGGCAAGAGCGGACAGGAGACCGGAGCGGATAGGCTTCCAGTCCGCAGGAGACAAGGCCGCGGATAGACGCGAGTAGGAGAAGGAGGCCGCAGAGAAAACTGCGGACCGGGAAGGGGGGGGCGGGCTGGGCGGTTAGAAAAGGGGAAACCGCAAGTGACGGACCGCTCGCTCTGATACCATGTTGGAAGAGCTCCAAAACTTGTATGTATTGCATGTGTGTCTAAATACAAGGAGAGAATACAAATATATAGGAAGAAGAAGAGAGAAGAAAATCTTATACAAGATGTGGGACTAAAGGAGGAGAGAAGATAAAACAATAAATGGGCCCAATAATGGGCCCTTTACATGGGCTATTTTAACAAGTATTAATCAAACTAGAGAATATCGGGCATGTAGAATTATCGTAAGTTGGCTGATATTATGGTTCTTTCGAGACCAAACTGATCTGTGGCTATCTAAATGGTTTGGATAAAATTAATGACGATAATTCGAGATGTCATGATAAGGCAGGCATGATATTATTAAAAATAGTAAAATATTATTGTGTGATGATGTGCATCGGGGATGCTTTGTGCGGCTGCCCTTTTATTATTGTGCAATGATGTGTACTATTATGTTAACCCAGTAATTGGTTCTTTTACTAGGGTCCCCAATATTTTGAGGGGAACATTTCAGGAGTAGCGCTCTCATCTGGAGGATTTAGCTACTCGCAATCTGAGGGAGTTTGGTCATATCATATGGGACATATATTAAGGGATTGGGGCTTATATCTGGCGGACTCACTCTCCGCTGGACAGTTGATCCAATCTGATCTGTAAAGATAGTGAGCCATTTGGTTCGGCCCACCGACGCACTGTAAGTGATAACTAATAAATGAGCTATTTTCGATAAAAAAAATTTGTAATTCGACAAAAAGATAAAACACATATTGATGTATTCATTTAGATTACTATTTATTGTTTATATTGCATATTTTGCCTAGAATATGTGCATTACATGCATATATATATATATATATATATATATATATATATTAGAAAAGAGAGTATTAGCTCGAGCTATTTTAGAAAATTATAGCGCGAATGCTGAATTTGGGATTTGGACCAAAATTCAGCATGAATTTGTAAAAGTGAACAACATGAGAGTTGTAGATCTCGATGAGATCTACAACTTTCATGTTGATCACTTTTTCAAATGAAGTCGTTTAGGCCCCCGATTTGGGCCCCGAAAAATGCCACTTCCGCACATTGTACGGACGCGTGGTTGCAGAAGAGGCATTTTTCGGGGCCCAAATCGGGGGTCTAAACGGCTTCATTTGAAAAAGTGATCAACATGAAATTTGTAGGTCTCATTAAGATCTACAACTTTCATGTTGATCACTTTTTCAAATGAAGCCGTTTAGGGGGTCGAAATCCCGAAATACCGTATTCGCGATATAATTTTCTAAAATAGCGCGAATGTATACTCTCCAAGCCCTATATATATATATCGTATTATTCTTTTAGAGTGGATGGAGATGCCCACCGTTCTACTAAATAATTTTAGGTGTCGGAGAAGATGTGGGTGTCAAAGAACAGTGAGGAAAACTAGTATGTACTATGCATTATGTCAAAAATACGAGAAATGCAATACATGACTTTGTACTTGTATAATTATAAAATATCAATTAAATACGTTTGATTTCTTGCTCTTGATCTGTGCAGCTGTAAAGATCTTGAATCACATTTACTGTTCCCGACTCGTTAACTCGAGCTTACCGGGCTAGAGTATGACATAATGGTATCAGAACCAAACCTCATGCAGTACAATGTGTAATTCGTAGACGAATCAAGCGGAAGCTCATGGGCCTGTAACATCCTGAATCTGATGAGGACGGTTCGAAGAGGGCGGGGAGTGTTTTAGGGGAAGTGAAGCCCAACAAAAATAGCTCTATCTTGGCTTCTAGGATGGAAGGCTTTAAGGTGAACGGAGGAACAGAAATGAATCGGATCTCACATCAAAATTGAAGAAAAAGTCATTGGCTTAAGTAATATTCGTATCTTCAAATAACAGAAGTGTCTTTTCGGAGCAACTGGTGGAGTTGCGTTGGAAACTTCAAGCTTAAGCGTGCTCCGGTGAGAGTAATTCTGGGATGAGGAACCTTTTGGGAAGTACTCGTAGGACACCTACAGAAAAAAGGGCAAAATCAAGTGGTTTAGCTCAGTATGGTCTGGGATGAACAAAAGCGGACGGTGGGCCTCCTTGGGCGTCTGTGCGTCAACATGGAGTTTCATATACCAGTCGACCTTACCGCTATTATGAGTATCTCTCGTCTCAGCGAGAAACATTTGCTAATAGATCGGTCTTACAGCAACCAGTAGGGAGAGGAGGGCCTCGCCAGTGGCTTCAGGCCGCCTTCACAGCCTCTGGTTTCCCCACCTCCTAAGGAGAAGCAAAGCATACCACAACTACCCATTCATCGTCTCTCGCCCCAAGAGATGCCCAGCCGTCGCACTAAAGGCCTTTGGTACAACTGCGAGGAGACTTATACACGCGGTCATAAGTGTAAGTGTTTGCTCTTTTTGGAGGTGGATGACCCATCTGAGGTGGAGGAAGAGGAACACCTTCAGGATCCTGAGATTTCCTTTCATTCCATTGACGAGCCCCACTCCAAGGAGATTCTTCAACTCCAGGTTCTTGTTGCTGATCATCTCATATTATCCTTGTTGGACATTGGAAGCACGCACAACTTCATTAGTACAGAGATCTCCAGCTGGCTCAAATTGACAATGACGAGCCGCTCCCGCTTCAGTGTGGTTGTGGCCAATGGGAGTACTACGGAGGGCCCTAGTATCTGCTAAACGGTGCCATTAGTGGTGAAATCCTACCATTCCAAGGTGGACCTTTTGGTCATTGCTCTTCGAGATTTTGAGATGGACTTGTGTGTCTGTTGGTTGCGCACCCTCAGTCACCTAATGTGGAATTTTGATCGCCTTACTGTAACTTGGTATCAGGGAGGTGAGCGGACAGTCTGGCAGGGTTGTTTGACGGGGAAGTCACATTGAGCATTTTCCCTATATTTTGGCTGGGAGTCGCACAACAACCCCAATCACCTGGTGCAAGAGTTTGGGGACAACATGGATTTTCCTCAGGGACTCCCTCTGCCACGTCGTCGCGATCACTGCATATGCCTCTCCTCCCAAACACCGCTCCCGTCATGGTGCGACCTTATCGCTATCTTTGGACAAGATTGAGTGCCAGAGCAGTGTTATGCTACAGCAGGGCAACACCATCCATAGCATCTCGTCATTTCCCTCCCATGTTCTTTTGGTTCAGAAGAAGGATGTCACTTGGCAGCTTTGCGTGGATTATCGGAAGTTGAACGCAAAGACTACTAAAAAGAAATTCTTGATTCCCATGGTGGAGGAATTGTTGGATGAGTTCCAAAGCGCCTGATTCTTCTCCAAGATCAACCTCTATTCGAGTTAGCATCAAGTGCGCATAGCCCCAACTGGCATGAAGAATTCGACCATTCGTACTCACCACGGACACTTTGAGTTTCTAGTATTGCCCTTCAGGCTTACCAATGTCATGTATACCTTCCAAACCATGATGAACGAGGTATTCCACAAGCTGCTCTGACACCAACCAATCGCCTTTTTCAGTCGCAAGAAGGCGCCTCACCCTTAGTTATTAAAGGCGCAAAGGAGTCTTAAAGCCTAAGCCCGAGGCTCAAGGTGCAAGCACGCGCCTGACGAGGCCAAGACGCAAGCACATTCATTTTAAATAATTAGCATTAAACATCAGTTCATCTTCTTAATCAGATTCTTAATTATTATACTCATTAATTATTCATTACAACTATTTATATCCCTTAAAAATATAATCAATGCAGTCATTTACATCATATCTAAATCTCAACGATTGATTATATTTTACAAACACTAAAATCATGTAAAGATTACAGAATTCTGACATTATTTTTTTCTTTATTTTTGAAAAAAAATACAACAGAGATAGCACACAAGCGTGTCGTTTATGATCCAAAGGCACAAAAATGTGCATGAAGGTGACACCTCTGAGCCTGGTGAGCCTTATGTGTGCTTTTAACAACATAGGGCTCACCATCAGAGACTACCCGCTTACGAGCTCGAGTTGATCGGTCTAGCCAAGGCAGTGCAGCACTGGCGGCCATACTTATGTGGAGATCTTTTCTAATCCGCACGAACTATTTCATCTTCAAGTGCCTACTAGAGCAGCGTCTCAACACCGTCCACAATAATGTTGGGTAAGCAAATTTTTGGGCTTCGACTTCCGTATAGAGTGCAAGGTCGACTCCTTGAACCATGCAGTCGATGCCCTCTCTCGGCGCAACCAGGAGGGTGGGATACTTTGTGCAATATCCCCTCCTACCCTCGTGATCCTTCTTCGGCTGTGTCAGGAGTCTTAAGACTCTGATTCTCATGGAGTTCGGTTGGTGAATTGTCGAAGGGCACCTTTCAGCCCACTGGACGGTGCAAAAGGGTCTAGTGCGCTACAAGGGGCATGTATACTTACTCCCTTCATGCCCCCCAACACACACCATGGGTCACGAAGGAGTTTGCAAGACCCTTCAACGAATTCGCGCCGATTTCTTTTGGAGGGCCTACGGTGCAGTATGCAAGATTTTGTTGCAGCTTACACAGTCTGTAAATGTCATAAGGCAGAGCATTTATTTCTGGTCGTCCATCTACAGTCACTGCCCATACCCACTCATATTTGGGCCGACATCTCGATGGACTTCATCGAGGTCTTGCCAACTTCGAATCGTAAATTTATCCTCGTGGTTGTGGTCGAGCGTTTTTTGAAGGGAGCACACTTTATTGTTTGTGTAGACCACTAACAATAGAGGGCGTTGCTCATGACTTCTTCGCAGAGGTTTTTCATCTCCATGGATATCTCGAGAGCATTGTCTCAGATCGGGAAAAGTTGTTCACGAGAAACTTATGGAAGAAATTATTTACTCTATGCAGTACCAAGATTTCCTTCTCATCTGCCTACCATCCTTAATCTGATGGCCAAACGGAGGTCACAATTTGCCCGGTAGAGATGTACTTGTGTTTATCATCGAGGATCGACCCAAGGACTAGGCCCGCTGGCTTCCGTAGGTGGAAAATTAATTGCATACCTCCTACCATACCTCGTTGCAGACAACGCCCTTTTACCCGATTTACAGACGGGATCCCCCTCTCTTATTGTCCTACGAAAGCAGCACAGCTCGCATGGACGCCATCAACCGCGAGCTTCAAAACCGGGACCAGATTCTTTCTCTAGCATGAGGGCGCCTTCTTCATGCCCATATGTCATATCACAAGTCGGGACCAAAGTTCTACGGTCCCTTTGATATCCTCCAACCTATTGGAGCGGTTGTGTACAGCCAGCCTCCAGCTTCCACTAGAAACACGCATTCATTACGCCTTCCACGTATCCTAGTTGAAACAATTTCACGGCCCACCCCCCACAACACCCTTAGTGCACCTCCCACCACAGTTGGATGACAAGCTTGGTCTCTACAGACCCGCACTGAAGCGACACCTACCACCATCATTGCAGAACGACACAAGCGAACTAGGGTAGGTTGCCATCATCTTACCCATTGTGGGATATCAGTTATTGTTATTTTATTTCATGTCACGCTTTAATTTTATGTAGCATTTTTTTTTATTTAGGAACCTAACTTGACTTTTACAATTTTATCCTTCCTACTTAGGAAGGGATGAGGAGAAATGAAAAGTCAAGCAATTATTATTCAAAAGTCTCTCTCATTTCGCATCTCTCTCTTAAAGGGCAGCCCGGTGCACAAAGCATCCCTGCGCAGTGAGAGTCCGGGGAAGGGTCCCACCACGAGGGTGAAATGTAGGCAACCCCTACCCTGCATTTTTGCAAGAGGCTTCATTTTCTCATCTCTCTCTTCTCCCCCTAAAAATCATGTTGTGCCCTAATGAAGCCACAAGCCCCTAGTCACTCGCCGCTCCATGCAACACGCTCGATCCTCTCTCTCACCGAACTCTTCCCCATCCAAGCATCTACCATTGGATCCCGTGAATCTAACAAAGGGAAATCCGACCTCCTACTCAATTTCCATCTCTCACGGCCTTAGACAAGGTTCCAATCCGGGACTCCTATCACATCCTCGTGTTTTACCATCAATGGGTTTGTTCATAGCTCGCAAATGAAGCATCTTATGTTCCTTTGTCATATCCATAACATATATTTTACATGTTCCTTCATTTCTACGCAATTTGTTATTGATTAGTCGCTTGACCACATCCATAGACAAATGTAACATTCCTCTCTGATGGTTGTGTTTTTTAGGATTTGACAACGAAGCGGCGTATTTGGAGTGGTAGGAACTGCAGGGGGCTTGTACATCTTGGACCAACAGGCTCACTATGCACTCTCTCCAATGCTCCAACTCCCTCCTCTGCATATGTGCAAAGATGACATCAACATCTCGAACACTCTTCCTCAAGTTATCTTCTCAAGGTATCTCCTATGTTTTCTATCTCCAAGAGCATTTTTTGTGATGCTTGTGAGCTTTCAAAACATAGACAACACAGTCCAAATCATATCTCATCTCCTAGTATGCTCCATTTTGGGGTAATTCATACAGATGTTTGGGGGCTTTCCCATGTAATCTTTTTATCTGGTCCTCGTTGGTGTGTCTAATTTGTCGATGTTCATCAACCTAATAATGATAAACTAGATGCTTGTTCTCACAAAATTATTTTCATTGGATACTCCACTATGAAAGGTAGAGTTGCTACCACCCGTCCTCTCGGTGATTTTTTTGTACCATTAACATTACATTATGTGAAGGAGAACATTTCTTAGGCTTTCGTTAGGGGGAGAAAAACAATGATGTTGGTGCTCCCAATATTCCCCTTCCAATTGTGGCCTCGTATATTCTTCCTCCCACTATTCCAAGAACCACATCTACTTCTATCACCACTTTGACTCATGATATCGGGAAGTTCAGTCCTCTTCCTAAAGTATATAAATGGAGGAATGGCCAACTCCCTGTAATTACTCCACCGCAGTTACTAACTTCTAAAATAGATTTTGACGAAGACCTCCATCAACATCTTATATATCTTAAGAGTAAGACAAACTCCACAAAGTATCACATTGTCAACTATATTTCATATTATAATCTAACAATGACACAAAACTTTCATTTCCTCTTTGTCCACTGTTAGTATTTCTAAAACATGGCAGACAAAATTTGATATACCTGAACGGAGAAAGGCAATGGAGGTAGTGATGCACGTTTTCGGGAAGAGCTGATGCAGGACGGCGCGTAGGGTTTGCACGTCTGTCGGCTTTTTTCTAGGAAACCCTAATGCATGTAATATTGGATGAAATGTGGGCGATGAAATTGAGCGAAATTTGCACGAACTTTAAAAATGAAGCAGCTCAATTATTTGTAAAACACAAATTCACTATTTTGTTTAAAATGATTTTTCTTAATAAAGTGGTTCAATTTTAAATCCGGGAATAAATCTCGCAACTTTCGTTATGTTCCATTTGTCGTAGCACAACGGAATCGTGAACTTCAAATATATTTCCGTTTGGAGTTTTTGACGTAGCGTTCGCTGACAAAATTCGGGCGAAACTCAGCAATGAGTCTATTATCTACAAGAAAATATAGAGACGTACACAAAAGAAGAGAAATAAACAATTACTCACGGAAAGAGGTGTCTTTCCGTATACGAAGTCGATGGCGATCACACGAGGAACTTCTCGTCACCTTCGATCTCCACTCCGAGGTCGGCCGCTATCGCACACGGGCACCAGGGAATAAATTTGCCCCTCACACGAGGTGGTTCCACGGAATTACTCAACAATATAGGAAAGCCACAAACTACCAAACCTAAAATTCACTGGCTCTCACACTAGAGGTGGATCCACGTAACCTCAAGAACTCAAGGTGGCTCCACGAAATCTCTAAATATTCAAACAAGCTAATCTTCCCCACTCCAGGAATCAAACAGCAATCAACTAAACAATTTACTCCTATCTAATACAACTATTTTTTTAACAGCAATTGACTAATTCTACCAAAACAAATCTCATGACACTCTCAATTTTCAACTGAAAATATTATACTAACAATCACTAATGCTAATACAACTCTCACAAAGGAGCACCAATCCAATATCTAATTTCCCTATTCACTTTCACGGAAACACATCAACAGCAAGTTCCACTATTCATCATCATCAATCGGGAATCAAACAACATTCAAGCCTTCAAACACTAAGGCTCTAAGTGACAGCGACAGCAACAAAATCTCACACCTAATTCACGCCTAGCTCACCTACAGGAAATCACACAGAAATCGCATACATCATTCTCAATATTTCAGTATTCACCCCCTGTAAATCAACAATGCCCTCCTCATTTATACAGGTCTGAGAAGAAAGAAAAAAAACAAGACAGGGGAAAAAACTGTCTTTTCATGACAGGAGGAGGCACCGTCCGGGAATGGCAGAAACGTGGACAGTTATTTGTTGGAGCTAGTGGTTGGCGGCGACGTGGGGCAAGAAAGTCGGTGCAACATCGAAATCGGGGAAGGAGCGGCTGGGAGCTGTTGAAATCGAGCCCTAACTGCTCATAGTGGGCGAACCGGGGAGGATTTGTGCCCTCGTGCGCCATTACCGCTGAACAGGGACGTGGCCGGCTGGAAGATGCAACGTGGAGAGCACGTGGCTGGTGCAGCGCCAAAGTCGGGAGAGCGGCGGCCGAACCCTAGCGCGGGCTGCTTTCCATTGTTGAACCGAGAGAAGCGCTGGCTTTTTATCAGGAACAGGACCGGGAGGACCGGGAGATGAACAGTCGACGACTGCTTTAGACTTAATATATATATATACTTTTTTAATCTTATATATATATATGTGCATATCTTAACAGTGAAATATATATATATATATACATATATATTATATATATATACATATATATTATATATATATATACATATATATTATATATATACATATATATATATATATATATACATATATATTATATATATATACATATATATTATATATATATATACATATATATTATATATATATGTATTCACATATATAAAAATTACAAAATTACACACAAAACAAAAAATACAAGACTCGTGATCGGTAGGGGTCCGGTCAGGTGGGCGTCGTGTACTTTTGCGACTTGATCCGGACTGGTCTCCACCAACTCTCCCCCTCTCGAAATCACTCATCTCTGGTGAGTGCTCCGAGTGGTAGTACGGGAGAAGATCAACATCTATGCCAACGAACCAAAGATCTCTGAAAACCACCATCAGTAGTGGTCACTGTCCAAAATGTGCTCGGTAACTCTAATCGAATAATCTCCTTGTGCTCATGCTCAACCTGAAACTGTCAGTGAAAACAGAAGGAACTACGATAGAAGTGTTAGTAGCGGAATGAAAATCATGGTGTCCCGAATGTGGCTCCTCACTTTCACTCACCAACCCAGAAGAAACAAATGGAGGAGAAGGCAATGGAGATTCTAAAGACTCATGCGAGTAATCATCAAATTAAGTCATATTAGCTACGTTAAAAATCGGATTTGCTCCCCAAACGGAAGACATCTCAAGTTCATACGCGTCTTGCCCAATCCGATTTACTACTCGAAAGGGTCCAGTTCTATGGTAGCTAGCTTCTTTACGGTACCAGAAGGTAGTCGTTCCGGATCTAGCTGAATCATAATCAAGTCATTCATTTTAAAACTAGTACCTCTTTTATGTTTGTTAACTTGAGTTGCATAAAATCAAATGTACTATGCAATATTCCGCTCAAAATATTTTTATGCAAATCATGCAAATGCAATAAATGAACTACTAGTATGACTAACGCCACAAATCGATGGTTTTAGATACTAAGAGCAACTCCTGAGAGAGGTACATGATCAGAAGGCTCAGAGGGTGGATCATAAAAGAATTCATCGCGGGGGCGATGAACACTCCAGTGCAAATCAGAGACATTAGTGATCAGATGTGGCAACATAGTATGCGGACTGTCTCTGAACGTGCGGGTGACAAGATATATCATCAACAAATCAGTGAGTGCACCGTCAAACTCGGTTGTGTCACTAAAGATGGAAACATCTGAAATGTGTGGTGAACCCATAAGTTGTGCATCTGGGGGTTCACCTGGAGGGGTATCGTAAAATTCGTCGCAAATGCGACGCGTGCAAACGTAGGCTCCAACAACATATGGAATGTTCTTAGATAAATGTGCACGAAGTGTGACAATCGTAATAAATGTGTTAAGCGAAAGTGAGGCATCCGGAGGCTCACCAGGTGGGACATATGAAAACTCATCGTGAATACGAAGATCAACAGGTGGTACGTCTCATACCTTATCTAGAGTGCGAGTGACCAGATGACAATGCTCGAGCACCATCGACATCAAGTGAGACAATGGAGCATGTATCCATGTCTTAAAATTCGCATGTGTACTATCCAGATAAAGCTTATCCACATAAGGACGAGGGGGCTCATCTTGAGGCTCAATAGGAGGGTCGTCGAATGACCTATTAGTAGAGTGATGGTTCTACAGAAGTAAACCATCAGAAGGGGTCGTACTCCCGGAAAAGGTAAAAGTGACTCCCTCGAGATCACTACTAAGCTCTCAACTCCCGATCATAATATCACTCGGTGCGCCATCAAATGTGGTGATTTGACTCGATGCGCTATCGGGTGTGGTGATATGACTCGGTGCACCATCAGGTGAAGTGTGCAAGGAATCTACACTCAAAGGAGAGCAAGTAGATATAGAATCACAGACGGGGTCACTCAGTGGGACAGACTCATATGGGGGTTGACTCCACACATCCTGCACTAGAACATCAGATAGAGTGGGTGACATCTCCCTGGTGTGGGCAGTGGAATGCTCTCGTTGACCCTTAATGTCTATCATCATGTTCACCTTCGGAACACTAGGAGGATCACTATGTGTGATGTACTTTTGGTGATAGTGACCTCTATAACATTCATGAGTATAGTCGTGACAATCGTCCATATCATAATCTCGATGTGCGCGTGGATAATCATAAGTCCTACGAACGTGTGGTGGTGGTTGCACATATGTACTCTCGGGTGTCCTCATATAAAAGAGACGTGTAGTATCGATAACAGGCGCCATACTGAACTCTATCCTCATAATATGATGTTGAAGAACTACTCGGGTCCATTCGGATATGAGGATAATAACGACGATAGTCATCGTATTGGTTGTCTCTAGCATAATGCGAATGTGTTGGTGGATCAACACGATCCCTAGAAGTGGTATACAGTGATCGAGTATAATCATTGAAAGGTCGTAACGATCTCCTGGAAGGATCTCTATAGGAGTGAGTGTAAGTGTAGTCGTAATCCTCATATAAAGGATTTCCCCTAAATGTAGACATTTCCGCGTAATGATGAGGAACATCATAATGTGCACGGACAGAATGCTCATCTTGAATTTGAGGCGGCATTGACGCTAGAGGGGGTACTTCTAACATATTCACCCTACCTCTAACGTTTGCTAACCTTTCACGCAACTGACGGGTACTCTCAGTTAATGTCGTCATTTGGTGGGTGAAAGGTAAAAATCACAGGGGTGGTTCTTCCCCTTCGTTCCCTTGGCTCGATTGACTTCGTTCAACTTGACGCATTCTATCACTACGTCGATGCATACGAACACAAGTCAAATGCAATGATGATGCTAAAAAAATTCACTTTTTTGGGAAAAAAAATTCAAAATGATATGCGGGTTTCTATTTTACGCAGGGCGGATCCCAAAACTTAGAAAAATTTTGGAACCTCCCTCTGATACCAAATTGATGCAGCACGGCGCGTAGGGTTTGCGCGCATGTCTGCTTTTTTCTTGGAAACCTTAATGCATGTAATATTCGATGAAATGTGCGCGGCGAAATTGAGCGAAATTTACATGAACTTTAAAAATGAAGCAGCTCAATTATTTGTAAAGCACAAATTCACTATTTTGTTTAAAATGATTTGTCTTAATAAAGTGGTTCAATTTTAAATCCGGGAAAGAATCTCGCAACTTTCGTTCTGCTCTCTTTGTCGTAGCACAACGGAAATCGTGAACTCCAAATACGTTTCCGTTTGAAATTTTCGACGTAGCGTTCGCTGATAAAATTCGGGTAAAACCGAGCAATGAGTCTATTATCTACGAGAAAATATAGAGACGCACACAAAGGAAGAGATAGAAACAATTACCCACGGAAAGAGCCGTCTTTCCGTATACGAAGTCAATGGCGATCACGCGAGAAACTTCACGTCACCTTCGATCTCCACTCCGAGGTCGGCCGCTATCGCACACGGGCACAAAGGAATTAATTTTCCCCCGCACACGAGGTGGTTCCACGGAATCACTCAACAATATAAGAAAGCCACAAACAACCAAACCTAAAATTCACTCGCTCTCACACTAGAGGTGGATCCACGTAACCTCAGGCACTCAAGGTGGCTCCACGAAATCTCTAAATATTCAAACAAGCTAATCTTCCCCACTCCAGGAATCAAACAGCAATCAACTAAACAATTTACTCCTATCTAATACAATTGTTTTTTTAAAGCAATTGACTAATTCTACCCAAACAAATCTCACGGCACTCTCAATTTTCAACTGAAAATATTATACTAACGATCACTAATGCTAATACAACTCTCACACGGGAGCACCAATCCAATATCTAATTTCCCTATTCACTTTCATGGAAACACATCAACAGCAAGTTCCACTATTCATCATCATCAACGAGGAATCAAACAACATTCAAGACTTCAACCACTAAGGCTCTAAGTGACAGCTACAGCAACAAAATCTCACACCTAATTCACGCCTAGCTCACCTACAGGAAATCACACGGAAATCCTCACACAGAAATCGCATACATCAATCTCAATATTTCAGAATTCACCCCCTGTAAATCAACAATGCCCTCCCCATTTATACAGGCCTGAGAAGAAAGAAAAAAAACAGGACAGAGAAAAAAAAATGTCTTTTCACGATAGGAGGAGGCAGCGTCCAGAAATGGCAGAAACGTGGACAAGTATTTGTTGGAGCTAGTGGTTGGCGGCGACGTGGGGCAAGAAAGTCGGTGCAACATCGAAATCGTTGAAGGAGCGGCTGAGAGCTGTTGAAATTGAGCCCTAACTGCTATAGTGGGCGAACCGGGGAGGATTTGTGCCCTCGTGCTCCATTACCGCTGAACAGGGACGTGGCCGGCTGGAAGATGCGACGTGGAGAGCTCGTGGCTGGTGCAGCGCCCAAGTCGGGAGAGCGGCGGCCGAACCCTATCGCGGGCTGCTTTCCATTGCTGAACCGAGAGGAGCGCTGGCTCTTTATCAGGAACAGGACCGGGAGGACCGGAAAATGAACAGTCGACAGCTGTTTTAGACTTTATATATATATATATATATATATACACTTTTTTAATGTTATATATATATATGCATATGTTAACAGTGAAATATATATATACATATTATTATACGAGCATCTTCGTGCGGGCTACGCCCGTGCTCGATGCTCTTGGACGGCCTTCGGCCGCACCTAGTCGGGCTGCGCCCGCCTCCGGACGGGCTTCACCCGACTCCGCACGGGTTCGCCCGTGCTCGATGCATCGTTGCCGGCTGCGCCCGCATCAAGGCGGACAGTACCCGCAATATATACATATGAGTACTCAAAACGACCGTAAAAAAATATAAATCGATATTACAATTTTTATTTTATAAAAAAATTTACGTTTTGACATAAAAACATTAATTTCTCGCCCTCTTTCTCTTCATATTCTTTCCCTTTCTCTCTCCATCTCTCTCCCCCCTTTCTCCTCTCCCTTCTGTCATCTCTCTCTTATTCTCTTTCTCTCTCCTCCCCCTCTCTCCTTCCTCCCCCTCTCTCTCATGTAGGGATAGGATTTATATGATGAGATCCAATGGTCAAAACTTAAAGTATGGTGTGCCACAAGATATGCATATTGCTTTATATATATAAGATATATGTATTCACATATTTAAAAATTACAAAATTACACACAAAACAACAAAACAAAAATACAAGACTCGGGGTCGGTAGGGGTCCGGTCTGGTGCGGCATCGTGTACTTTTGTGACTTGATCCGGACTGTTCTCCACCAAGAGCCATACTTAAAAATGATCATTTTTTCCGTCTGAGAAGAAAACAGTTGTGTCAAAATAGGCCCTCTCAATTAAGCAAGGAGTTGTAAATAAATATAAGGCAAGTCTACTCGCACAAGGATATACTCAAACTCTTGGAGTTGACAATCATGAATTTTTTTTGCATGTGGCTAAGATGGATTCTATCTGAATTGTCTTATCTAGTACTGCATACTTAGGATGTGATTTATAGCAATTAGATATTAAAAATGTCTTCTCACATGGCGATCAAGAAGAAGTATACAAGAAATTTTTGTATGATATTTTAAAGAATGGATTGAAAGGGAAAGTTTGTCAACTGAAAAAATCTCTCTATGGTCTAAAAGATTCCGCTAAAGCTTGGTTTGGACAGTTCCACAAAGCAATGGTTCAACTATGATATAAATAAGGTCACTCAGATCACACTCTTTGCTAAAGAGAAAAGAAGAGCAAGAGGTTGTTATAATCGTCAATGTGGAAGATATTGTCATCACAAAAATTGATTTAGAAGAAAACACATGTCTTAAAGGATGTTTGTGCCAGGAGTTCAAAGTTAAGGATCTTGGAAAATTCAAATATTTTTTAGGTATCGAAGTTGTGAGGTTTGACCAGGGAATCATCATATATCAGAGAAATATGTTCTGAATCTCCTAAAAGAAATTGTGATGCTTGGTTGTATACTAACAGAGACGCCCATAGAAACAAATTGTAAAATTGATTAATACAAAGAGAGAAAGTAAACTCTTCAAGCTACCAAAGATTAGCCAGAAGACCAATCTATCTCACACACACCGTCCTAATATCACATATGCAACAGAGATTTTGAGCCGGTATATACAATCACCCAGACATATCCAACAAGAAATACCTGGTGTTTATTGTTTGCGGATGATATTATTTTGGTCAATGAGAAGCGTGAGGGTGTAAACGCAAAACTTGAATCTTGGCGAGACACCTTAGAAAAGAAGGGTTTTAGGTTGGGCAAGGCAAAGATAAAGTATATGGAGCTTAAATTTAGCATTGCAAGAAGGACAGATGACTTCGTTATTAAGTTGGGTGATCAAGATATTTCTCGTAGCGAATGATTTAAATATCTTGGATCGAGTTCAAAACGATGGAAGTGTTGATAAAGATGTGATGAATAGAATCCAAGCAGGTTATTTGAAGTGGAGAGGCACGTCGGAGATCTTATGTGATCGTAAAGTACAATTAAAATTTAAAAACAAGTTTTACCGTACTGCAATTAGACCAACGATGTTCTATGGTTTTGAATGTTGAGCAGTGAATTGTGTACATGAGCAAAAAATGGGAGTTGCGGAGATGATAATGTTTAGGTGGATGTATGGAAACACGAGACTAGATAAAATTAGGAATGAATGTATCAGGGATAAGACAGGAGTGGCAATAATTACAGAAAAGATGCGAGAAGCTCGACTAAGATGGTTTGGACACATACAAAGGAGATAATTAGAGGTACTTATTAGTTGTTGTGAGAGTTCGGTCAGTAGGCACGTTAAATGAGGGAATGGTAGATCAATAAAGACTTGAATGAAACTATAAGGAAAGACATGATGTACTTAGGCATTACTGAGATTATGACTAAAGATAAGGCACAATGGAGGCAAATGATCCATATAGCCAACCCCGCTATAGTAGGATAAAGGCTTGAGTGTTGTATATACAATCTTAAGACATCAGGAATTGCTCTACGCCTCTACGAGTAATAAGGTACCTGAAGAAGTTTCATGTATGAGGGATTCTATTTCCGAGAACAAGTATGTGAATGTCGAAGTTTATGCTAAAGGTGATTGGGTTGGAAGCCAAGATGACATAGAAATCCACAACTTAAGTGGGATTTCGTAATCTAAAAAAGTAAGAAACTAAATATGGTAGCAAGATCAAGTGCAGAAGCAACGTACAAAGCAATGTGATGTAGGGTAGGCTAAGGGGTGCACGAAACCTAGGACTCTAGGTGTAAATGCAAAGGTTACTCTCCATGATAATTGCATTAGCATCATAACGTGCAGAAATACAAAAAAGAAGGAAAAAGCACCCTAACCAAAGTCATCATGGACAAGTTCCATGAACTCTGGAGGGGCAGCTACCACATCGTGCCAAATAAAATTACAAGAGCTACCATATTTAGCACAAAAGTCAGCAAGCCGATTGGCCTCACGCGGAATATGACGAATGAGCAGTTGGTTGAGCGCAGCCAGAAAGTAGAGGTCTTGCTCAATGAAGGAGGCATCGTTCCAATTCGTCCGGTGCAAAGAGGTGCGGCAAGCGTCCAGCACATTCTTGCAGTCCCCCTCAATAATGATCCGCAAAGGTGACTCTCCAGTATGATCATAAGTGCAAGGCGGCCGTCAGTTACGGCGACAAAAAAATTTGAGCAATGAAATTTTCTAACACCACGCAAATATTTAAAATTGAAAAACAAGTATTTGATTCGGCAATTTTATAACGATTTTTCTCTGCTCTGAGGGTCAAAGCAAAGCGCGCGACGAATAACTCCTGCAAATTAATAGCGTATCGAAAACAATTTTCTACTAACAAGAATCATAGCACATATATTAATTCACCAATGAAAATGTCAAATCAAACAAGCCAATACCACAAGAAACTCACAAAGTAGCGGGCTGAACCGAGAAACTGAAGAATTTGGGTTCTGATGTGTAAATCGGCGATCAGAGGGGGAACCTGCGGCGTGAAAATGAAGGTGGTGGCTGTCCTCGGCGGTAAATGATGAGACCGGACGAGAAATAGGTAGATCCGGCCACATATAAGTAGATCCGGGCTGCAGAGGGGTGGATCCACTATTTAGTGTCGGATCCGGGCTAAAATGACAATATAATAGGTGGGGATGACGGATCAGGGGTTGAAATTCTCAGATCTAGATTGATCTGAAGAATAGGGGGTGGGGGAAAGTGGATCCACGTGAGGGGTGGTTAGAGGAGGGGTCATCCTGGGCTTAAGGTGGTCGGGTGGCGGTCGGCTGGAGGAAGGCTAGCCGGCGGGCTTGCTGGAGGGTGGAGGAGAGTATGGAGGTAGGGTTGGGGGTGGAGGAAGGGGCGGAAATGGGAGGAGGGCGGCGAGAGGCTGGCGGCTGCCGGTTCACAGCAGGCCGGCGGCTTTAGGGCAGTAGTTTTTGGGGTTGTGGATGCTGAAAGTGAGGGATTGGGGGTGGAAAATGATGGCAAGGGTTAGGGGAAGGGTTAGGGGAGGAGAAACCAACCTAGGAGTCGTCACCTAGGGCTCCATGGCGTCGGCACCAACGGGTGATCGCTGGAATCCGGGAATACTTCTCCAAAATTCTGCAATGATCTCATTTCAGCCCCTACAACACTTATTTATAAGAAGAGATCAAACTAGGGCTTCCCCAACAACGGCTATGATTGGTCGGTGGGTCGGCCACTAAATACATGAAAATAAACTCAAAAACATAAACTAATATATGTGTTTACTCGCGGCAACGTGTCGGACGCAGCCGCGGAGTCGGATCGGCGATCCGATCAAGCCTTCCTGAGCGAATAAATGAACGTGGGTCCCTCCTTGCGGCAAACCCCTCCAGGTGCACAATCTGATGGATCCCCATCAACTACCTCCGACTGAAAAGCCTTCATCTCCGATGAATGGAGATGATCGTACTGAAGTCGAAGTCCAGGGGCGAGTCGATCAAGCTCTGTCGGTAATATCCAAGTGTCGTCTGCGTCGGGCCGGCCCTGCCAATATACCAGGTAGTGACATCGCGGCTCGTCCGTGATGGAAACAAACTGATGGGATCTGACCTCTGTGATGCACTCATCTCTCATCTCTCGAAAGGTGGATCCTGGTGTGATCGTTGGTGCCGGTGATGGAACCAGAGGAGACGAACCCCCAAGTGGGTAGGTGGAAGCACGGGGTGGACTGTGGTGGTCATCAGACGTAGGTGGAGTACGAGAGTGGCAAGGCAACGGAAGTGGGTGTGAAGATGGCTGGGCATCTCCACTGCTCGGGTCCACATACTCGTGAGGCTCATACTAGCCGGGATATCAAGCCGGTAGGCATTTGTCCCAATACAACTAATAATAGAGTACGGACACATTCGTCTGGCACTTAACTTTTTGACAGGCCGCGAGGGGAGCCTTTCTGGGCAGACTCGCACCATTACTTTCTCGCCTTCACTAAATACTTGTTCTCGCTTTTGTTTATCCGCATGGATTTTATAACTTTCATTGCTCATTATTATTCGTCGGCGAACCGACTCATGCAACTCATGCAAATGCTATGCAAATAACTCGGCAGACTCACTAGGGCGAGACTCTAAAGGACTCAGGACGAGGTCGATGGGCTTCCTAGGGTCGCATCCTGATACTACATGAAATGAACTCAATCTGGTGGACCTATTGACTGAGCTATTGTAGGCGAACTCTGCAATTGGAAGATCTAAGTCCCAGCTACCCACATACTCTCCTACTAGACACCGCAAAAGATTTCTTAAGCTCATGTTCACTACTTCGGTCTGTCCGTCCTTTTGGGGATGATATGTCGAGGAGAACCTAAGGATGGTGTCAGTCTTACGCCACAGAGTCTTCCAGAAGTAACTCATGAACCTCACATCGCGATCTGACACGATCGACTTGGGTAGGCCATGTAATCGAAAGAGATCCCTCATAAAGATAGACGCTACGTGAGTCATGTCTGTCGTCTTACGACAAGCAATAAAGTGTGTCATCTTTGAAAACCGATCGACTACCACGAAGATGGAATCGTGTTTCCGCAGGGTGCGGGGAAGCCCGAGAACAAAATCCATGCTAATGTCCTCCCAAGTGCGGTGGGGGACAGGTAAAGGCGTGTACAGACCCGTGTTCTATTTGGTACCCTTCGCCGTTTGGCAGATACGGTAGTGGCGGACAACGCAAGCAACATCCTTCTCAAGGCTGGGCCAGAAAAGACGGTCATCGACAATGGCTATGGACTTATCTAGCCCAAAGTGCCCGGCAGCTCCGCCCGCGTGCAACTCCCAAGTAAAATAATCACGGTATGACGTCTGGAGAATGCACAGGCGGGAGTCCCAGTACAGGTATCCTTCAAAGATCTGATATCCCTCAATAGGGTTTGGTGGGTCTCGGGACAGGGCGGTGTAAATCTCGCTAAAGTCTTGGCATGTCGGATAATCCAGAATCAATCTCTCAAGCCCATCCACGCTAGCGGTCATCGTCTGCAACAGGGAGACGCGGCGACTCAATGCATCAGCTGGCTTGTTCTCAACACTAGCTCGGTGCTTGAGAACATAAAGAAAGTCCTACAGGTACTCGACCCATTTGGCATGTCGGTGTCCCAGCTTGCGCTGCGAATCGAGATAACGTAAGGCCTGGCGGTCGAGACGAGGCAACGCTGGGTGACCTGAATCGCTGTCTTATCTACCCAGATGACACGATACGGGTGGGGGTGAGGCACTGCCTTCACCTGCATACGGTCAAGCCCCTTTTGGGCCACGATGTTCACACAACTCCCACTGTCAATGGTCAACTTGCAGGGATTGCCTGCACTAGGAAAGTACGTGTAAAAGATGGTGGTGTGTCGCCAATCCTCATCTACACGTGGGGTGTGTAGGAGGCGTCTAATCACGCCCACCTCTAATGACCTCTCGGCGTCACTCTCCCATCCTTCTTCGACAGTGGCCTTAACCTCCTCCGTAACCTCCTCTTCATCCCCTAAACCCTGCTCCTCCTCCTCAACTAGCAGGTTCCGTGTGGGGCACTGTGCCGCCACGTGTCCTCTGCCAGAACATCTATAGCACAAAATTCCCCCAGATCGCTGGTCATCAGTGGTTATGGCTTTGCCCTTCGCATCCGCGGGGATACGTGAGGGTGCAGCCATGGTGGTCTGGGGCAGAGCGGGTTTCCTATAAGTCGAGAACTCAGTCCGAGAAGTGAACTGCCTCGTGCTAAAAGATTGGAGGGGTTGCTCGTACTCGAGAGCGAGCTGAAATATCTGATCGACAGTCTCTAAGCGATGTGGAATCAACTCTCTCCGAATTTTAGAACGAAGGCCCGCCTTGAAACGGGAGGCAGTGGCGATAGGTTCCTCCGAGACGTCACTCCTAATGACTAGCGCGTCGAACTGAGCCCTATACTCAGCGACAGTGAATGTCCCCTGACGTAAGTTCTGCAACTGCTCGAATAGCTGGTCTCGGTAAGATGTGGGGAGGTACTTCTCTCTCAGTCTTTGCTTCATCTCATCCCACCTAGCGATGGGGTAATATCCATCTCGCTCCAACGCTCTCTCGACTCTAATCCAGAATACCTTAGTCTGTCCAATCAGCTTCATTTTGCGAAGCGGACACAATGCTTGTCACTCATCTCATACCACTCGAAATAGTGGTCCACGTCCAAGACCCAATCGCTGAAGGCTTTCTGATCTAGGCGACCATCGAACGAAGGGGAGTCGAGTCGAATGCGGCAAGTGATGTCATGGTGGTGTCCTCCTCTCCGTGGGTCAGGATAATCCTCAGGGTACTTGTCATGGGTGTAATCGTATCGAGCGGGTGGGGGACTACGCTCTCTCCGACCCGGGGGATAATATTCATCTTGGTGATGATCATGGCGACCGTGTGGGGGGACACAATCTCTGGGGTCAGACTGAGGCTGACGTGGCATACGGTACTTCATCACGCTGATGGGGAAGCCTATCGCGCGCCGGAGCTTGCTTATGCTCCATCACAAAATCAGGATTTCGCCTTACCGGCGAAATTGGGGCACGATGGGGAATATCACGACGATGGCAGTCTTCTAGAGGATGACCATCTCTCGGACGTTGGTCATGACGTGGAGGAGCATCAGGGTCATCCTCAATTGACTCATCATGTTGTGTTGGAGTGTCCCTGGGACTCTCTAAGTGGTCTAAACAAAGATTCACCCCGGTAAGATCATGACGCGCATCGTTGAACTGGGCACCTAAGGCGTGAAAACGGTCTAGGATAAGGCGCTGAAACTCAGCAAAAGCAGCGCCCGAATTCGAGCTCACAGTTTGGTCGTCGATGACTTGCGGATCTACCATGCTTCTTCTAAAAATCCTACCACTACAGAGCATGCAAATGGCTCAACCTCGCTATGATACCAAAATGATGTAGGGTAGGCTAAGGGGTGCACGAAACCTATGACTCTAGGTGTAAATGCAAAGGTGTTCTCAAGTATGATCCTAAGTTCAATGCGGTCGTCAGTTACGGTGACAAATAAATTTGAGCAATAAAATTTTCCAACACCACGCAAATATTTAAAATTCAAAAACAAGTATTTGATTTGGCAATTTTATAACGGTCTTCCTCCGCTCGGAGGGCCAAAGCAAAGCGCGCGGCGAATAACTCTTGTAAATTAATAGCGTATCGAAAATAATTTTCTACTAACAAGAATCACAGCACATATATTAATTCACCAATGAAAATGTCAAATCAAATGAGTCGATACCATAAGAAACTCACAAAATAGCGCGCTGAATCGAGACACTAAAGAATTTGAGTCCGGATGTGTAAATCGGCGATCGGAGGGGGAACCGGCGGCGTGAAAATGAAGGCGATCGCTGTCCTCGGCGATAAATGATGAGATCGGTCGAGAAATGGGTAAATTCGGCCACGTATAAGTAGATCCGGGTCGGGGAGGGGTGGATCCTCTATTTAGGGTCGGATCCGGGCTAAAATGGCGATATAAGTGGTGGGGATGACGGATCGGGGGTTGAAATTCTCAGATCTAGATTGATCTGGAGAATAGGGGTGGGGGAAATTGGATCCACGTGAGGGGTGGTTAGAGGAGGGGCCGGCATGGGCTTAGGGTGGCCGGGTGGTGGTCGGCTGGAGGAAGGCTAGCCGGCGGGCTTGCTGGAGGGTGGAGGAGAGTACGGCGGCAGGGTTGGGGGGTGGAGGAAGTGGCGGAAATGGGAGGACGGCGGGAGGCTGGCGGCTGCCGGTTCACAACAGGTCGGCTACTTTAGGGTTGCAGTTTTTGGAGCTGCGGTTGCAGTTTTTGGAGCTGTGGATGCTGAAAGTGAGGGATTGGGGGAGGAAAATGATGGCAAGGGTTAGGGGAAGGGTTAGGGGAGGAGAAACCAACCTAGGAGTCGTCGCCTATGGCTTCACGGCGTCGGCACCGAGTGGTGATCACTGGAATCCGGGAATACTTCTCCAAAATTCTGCAATGAACTCATTTCAGCCCCTACAACACCTATTTATAAGAAGAGATCAAACTAGGGTCTCTCCATCAAGGACTATGATTGACCGGTGGGGTCGGCCACTAAATACATGAAAATAAACTCAAAAAAATTAAACTAATATATGTTTTTGACTCGCGACGACGTACTGGACGCAACCGTGGAGTCGGATCGGCGATTCGATCAAGCCTTCCTGCGTGAATAAATGAACGTGGGTCCAGCCTTGCGGCGAACCCTTCCAGGTGCACAATCTGATGGATCCCCATCACAATGTCACAAGGGATATGCGAGGAACTATGGTTTCAATCAGTAATGCATAATCTTGGTTACAAGATGAAAACCCAATACGTCTCTATTGCGAGAATAAAACGGTCATGAACATTGTGCATAATCACGTTCGACATGAAAAAATAAAACATGTCGAAATTGACAGACAACATTTGCACATTGTTCATTAAGGCTGTGATGCGGGTTTCGACACACGCGTTTTTTCAGGCCGCGACTTTCTCCTGGCGGGTGGAAACAAAGGCGCAAAAACAAATGGAAAACCGGATCTCGGCGTTTTCATCAAATGGAACGAACCTAAAAACGCTAAAACAAATAGGGCCTAAATCCCCATATCAGCTCGTAAATATCTATACCAAGAGTCGAAGTTGTGATGACTTTATTAATAATATTTCCAAGCTGGAAATAAACGATTTCTAGTCTCATCTTAAAAGGAAAGCAAAATTGTGTATACCCACATGAAGACCTTATATCTTTATCATTTTTCTCTCTTCTCTTTTAGGCTCACACCTCTAGTTATGGTCTAAGATCACTCTTTCTGTATATATAGAGGTGAAATGTAATATTTATAAAAGGGCAGTCCGGTGAAGAAAGCATCCCCGCGCAACCAGTCAGGTGAACAAAGCATCCCCACGCAACGAGGGTCCGGGGAAAGGTCCCACCACAAGGGTGAAATGTAGGCAAACATTACCATGCATTTTTGCAAAAGGCTGGTTCCAGGACTCAAACCCGTGCTTCAAGATCACACGGAAACGCCTTAACTAGTGTGTCAAGGCTCCCCTTTAATATAATATTTATAAGATTGAAAATAAAATTTTTTTAATTTCTCAACTCGAACAATAATGGATCTCCCCAAGAAGAAATAATGAAATTGTTGAGAAAATAAGAATAAGCATCATCTTCCTCAATGTTAAGAGAACTTGTCTATCCTGTAAACAAATCTCCACATAACTATTCCTTTATAATTAGAACAAAAGTAATATAATTATGTATTTAAGCTTATTCAAATTAATTATTAAGCAAAAATATACACAATGCAAGAACCATGAATAAGGAAGCATTACTTGGCAAGTTGCAACAAAACAATGTCAACTCCACATAATTGCAAATATTGCAAATAAACCAACAAGAAAAAAACGTGCAAACATACAGTCTCTGTAAGAGATTGACTATGTATCTCACTTTACCTCACTGGAGATGCAATTTTATTACTATTATCTGAAACAGACAGGCCGATATATCTATGTCCAACATCCAGGCCAAGCAAGCGACCTTGCTTCATAGAACCAATTTTCAAAACCTTTTGGAAAATTTCAAATGGCTTCAATGATTTCATCTGTACTAGAATGATGAAATTGGAATCAGAAGAGCAATGCAATTAAAGGGTAGACGAGTCAAAAGGTAAAACTAAATTGAATAAAGATATTCATTCGTTTTGGAATGGACTCCAGAATACAAATTGCAGCTTGCTCCAACTCATATTACTTTTCAAAGTCAACCAACTTATAGCTAAAATATAATAATTTACACCTAAAATAAGGGCAGAGTTTACAACCACCTTCTCAAGTTTACAACCACCTTCTCAAGTTTGCGTATAATAATCAAACCAGTATACTGTGCTGTGAAAATGATTAGGAATGAAAGCAAAGTAATATATATATCTATACTATATTAAAAAGAAATATCGTTTTACGCTTCATGACAAGGTAAATGAGACATCAGGAGGATCTAAGCCATTCGATCGATTAGATCTGGACTGCATTTAAAAAGTTTTCCCAAAAAACACTTCATATTCTCTCTCCACTTTCCCGATTACAGCAAACCCCCCCCCCCCCCCCGCCATTCCCGACCTCACCCCACCCCCTCCACTGCAGCCGCCGGCGGCCTGACCGGCACCCACCGGCGGGTTCGCCGGACTCCGGCGAACCCTCCGGGGGTTCCCCGGAGACCGGCGGGCAGGGCCACCGCCGGCGGTGGCCCTGCCCGCCGGTCGCCGGACAACCCCCGGAGGGTTCGCCGGAGTCCGGCGAACCCGCCGGTGGGTGCCGGTCAGGCAGCCGGCGGCTCCGCCGCCGGCAGCAGTGGAGGGGGGGGGGTGAGGTCGGGAATGGCGGGGGGGTTTTCTGTAATCGGAAAATATTATATAATATATTATATATTTATAATATATAATTTATTATAAATTTATAAATTATTATTTCTCTTTTTCAAGCCTCTTTTTATACAGAAATGGGGGAATCAAGATCATATCAGACAAACACGCCGGGGGGGGCGTAGCCCGCCGCCGCGACTAAGTACTGTCGCGCGGGGCACGAGGGCCGGAGGCCCGTGCCTGTCACTCGTATATATATATATATATATCTTTATTATATAAAGTAATATGCATATCTTGAAGCACACCATCTTTATTATCTCAATTGTTTGATTAAAAGTCTACAAAAAACGTCCATCGTCCGATTTAGGCCCTAAATTCAAGCGCCGGTTGTTTTACCCGCTCGGCCCCCAGCAATCTTCCATCAAATCGGCCTAAAGAAAAAGAAGCGGCAGAGCAGCAATCTTCCATCAAATCGGCCGAAAGCAAAAGCAGCAGCAGAAGAACAGTGCCCGACGTCATTTGCAAAACAAGATTAGTGGAAGAGGGAGAGAGAGAGGGAGGGGAGAGAGAACGTTGGTGGCAAAGGAAAAGAGAGAGAGAGGAGAGAGAGCGCGGTGGCGGAGAAAGAGAGAGAGGAGAGAGGGTGGGAGAGAGAGGAGGAGAGAGGAGGAGAAGAAAGGAGGGGAGAGAAAGATAGAGGGAGGGAGAGAAGTTGGCCGCGGGCAGAGAGAGAAGGGGAGGAGAGAGGGGAGGGGGAATAGAATTATTTGATTAATAGTTTTTTTGGTGGGGGTGGGGGGTGTTCAGATCGATGATGATGGCAAGGAAGAAGAGGCAGAGTATGGGGAGGCAAAAGTTCGCCATGAAGAGGATTGAGAGGGAGGCCCGGCAGGTGTGCTTCTTGAAGCGGCTAGCGGTGCTATTAAAGAAGACGACGGAGCTCTCCATACAGTGTGGGGCGGAGATCGGCTTCGTTGTCGTTTCGCCGGCATGGAAATCATTCACTTCGGCCACCCGTCGCTTGACCATATAAGGCATTTTATCAGTGGCAGCTGCATGGGATGATGGGATCCGTGTGGAGACAAACTGCATCATCTCAACGAGGGGCACACAGGTAATTTATACACGGGCTATTATTAAAAACAATACATTGAAATGTAACCAAAATAATAATAATGCCTTTGCCTCAAAACAACTTTATCCGGCCTGATATATATAAAATAAAGTAATAATTGTAATTTATTGCGAGCTTTGCTATAATTGACCAAATTTGGTGGCAAATGAAATGTTCTATGTGGCCAAGCCCGCTTTTATGGGGCCAAAGGCCGCTCGGAGCACAAGCACGGGTTAAGACCATGCGAAGGTGGGTGAAGCCCGCCTAGTTGCTGCCAAAAGCCGCCCGTGCGAAGATGTGTGTGTGTGTGAATGACTGAATGAAGCAACAGTCTGGTGTTGGATTGCCAGATACTCAAGGAGAAAAATATGGAAAACCAAGGGACCAGGGACATTCTAATATTGAATTTAGTATACCTTAAATCAAGCCAATGTTGAAAGTATACAAAGGACATAAAATCCCCATGTAATGATCAAAGAATAAATGATAAGTACCCTTATTACATTTAAAACTTGGATAAGAACTGTGTAAAGCCCAATGTTAAGCCTCATCTCTTTGGATCATTAGGAGATACCTCTATTGTATAGTTTAATCTCACATTGTGTATGTGTGTGCGCGCGCGCGTGCGCGAGCATCTTCGCACGGGAAGCCTTCAGCCGCATCCAGGCGGGCTTCGCCGGCCTCTGTGGGCTTCGCTCATGCTTGATGCTCCGGGCGACCTTCGGACGCATAGAAGCAGACTTCTTCCGCTTCCACGCAATCCACCAGTTTGACTACGCACCTGTCACTCGCGGCCCCTGGAGCGCATGGGCGAAATCAAACAACAATCATAGTGCTTCTGTGAGCTTGATTGTTGTTTGATTTTGCATACGCGCTCAGGGGGCGCGAGTGACAGGTGTGGCGCCGAGCTGGTGGATTGCGTGGAAGCGCGCGAAGCCCGCTTCTATGTGTCTGAAGGTCGCCCGGAGCATCAATGTCGGGCGAAGCCCGTGCGGAGGCGGGCGAAGCCCGTGCGGAGGCGGGCGAAGCCCGTGCGGAGGCGGGCGAAGCCCGTGCGGAGGCGGGCGAAGCCCGTGCGGAGGCGGGCGAAGCCCGTGCGGAGGCGGGCGAAGCCCGTGCGGAGGCGGGCGAAGCCCGTGCGGAGGCGGGCGAAGCCCGTGCGGAGCGGGCGAAGCCTGCCAATGCGGGTGAAGCCCGCCAGGATGCAGTTGAAGGCCGCCCGAGAGCATCGAGCACGGGCGGAGCCCGTGCGAAGATGCTCGTAGTATAATAATAGATATAATATTTATAGTTTTCATATTCATATTTTATATAAAAACTTTTTTTAAGAAAATTATAATTTCATCAATTCATATTATAGTTGTCATATTCGTATTCTATATAAATATTTATAGTCTATTCATGTTGGTACAGCGATATAAAGTAGGGGTTTATGCGAGCGGCCAGAAGGCATCATCTCTCGCACGGCCCGCGTCCTACCTCCCACTTCCTTCTTCCCGGCATTACCTCCCAAAATCCACTTCCGCCGCAGGGCGCTACTGCCGCCGACGAAATCTCCGGCGAAATGTCCACTTCCGCCGCATGGTGCTACTCTCGTCGACGAAATCTCCGGCAAAATGATTACACTGAGAGACCTCTACTCCGTCCTGACGACAGTGGTGCCGCTTTACGTTGCAATGATCCTCTCATATGGTTCTGTCTGGTGGTGGAGGATCTTCTCGCCGGAGCAGTGCTCCGGAATCAATCGGTTTGTGGCCATATTAGTCGTCCCCCTCCTCTCCTTCCACTTTATCTCAATCAACACCCCTACTCGATGAAACTTTGATTCGTCGATGCGGACACGCTGAAAAAGATCACCGTATTCTCCCTCAATTGGTCGGTCACCGTCTTCTCTCTCTTCGGTTATTCGTTATTTGCCATGGATTTTGAGTATTGTTCATAGGTATAAATATTTTTATATATAGTATCGATATATATGTATATACTATATTAAAAAAATATGGGTGTCCTGCAAATAGCATGACCACAAAAATCCAAAAAAAAAACTCAAGCCATCAGATATGGTTATGAAATATAACCACCGTCGGATCCTTTCTAAAATATTGAAAACCTCGCGATGCCCGTTCTTCTCAGCCCTGCAGCCTCTCACTTATCCCGATCTCCCATCGCAGAACTCGGGCTCCAGGTTGCCTCTGCAGGCGTCAGCTGTCGCACTCTTGCTAAAGGAGTTCGCGGGGACAAAACGAAGCGTCGGCTACCGGAGGCTCGCCTTCTCCTTCCTCAACCTCTCTCATGATAGGTGATTTCATTCCTTCCCCCGCCAATTCATGTCGTTCCTCCCTTTCTTCCTCTTATGTTAATTGCGTGCATTGATGAGCGTTCGGCAATTGCACTGGTCGCTCAAGTAATATAAATGAGTGAATGTTTCCCAAGTATTGATCTCACAAAGAACATGGTGACGTGGAGTAACTATCGAGGACTTGATATTGAAGTCCTTTGGTCGGGGTTATGAAGGGAGTTTTGGTTTGCGGAAACACAGTAAAACAAACTAAATCAACTACTCCTATGCAGGCCGCAATGCACTGCTTCGCTCGGCGTGATGGAAACTGCGCGGGCTGCGATGCACTGCTTTGCAGGGCGGATGGACGAGTAGGCAAGCAGATAAAATGATTTGCACCGGTGAATGGTTATACGGGCCGTTGACACCGCTTAGCTTGAAGATGAAATTAGGGCTAGAATCCCCTCTTTGGAACTCTTGGATGATGGAGGCGGCCTAGGGCAAGAGACCTAATGGAGGATGGAGGAAGAAGGTGGAGGTCTCCTACAACGTAAAAATAGCGGAATGAAGAAGTGATCCGGATTTAGGGCAAACCTGCGGCTTAAATAGAAAAAACGCATTAGGAAATGATAACGCATGACCGTGCGTGAATCATGCGAAATTTAAGGCACCGAAATCGCTCAACCTGGTTCAGCAAGAAATCGTGCGTTTTTTATCACACACGGGCAAAACAACCCGTGCGAGAACAAATCGCACGGTTAGTAACAAAACACTAAGAATTCAGGCAAACAAACTGATAGTGTAATTCCCTTCGCACACGGTTGAACCCAACCGTGTGTGATGAAAACGCACGGGCAATAATAACATAAAAATTTAGACGAGAAAGACGAGGTCGTGCGATTTGGTCACGCACGAGCAAAACAGCCCGTGCGAGAACAAATCGCACGGCCCGGGGCAGATCACCAGAAACCAGCGTTGTAGGCATCGCACGGTTGGATTCAACCGTGCGAGAAGAAAAACGCACGACCGTGCGATTCCTACAGGAAAGATCGGAGCAGCAATGGGGATCTGCCCACCCGCACAGCAACAACGCAGCCTGGAGCACACCTCCAGCACACACAAGCAATAGAAATAAACAACATAAAACAAGCTAAGGAGCACCATGTGCTTACCCCCAGCAAAAGCGTGCAATTGCACACCACAACGGGTAGTGCACTTAGCGTGAAAGTGTGTATAAGAGAAATACAAGCAAATAACGACTAAAAGTGTAGTGCACAAGATTAAAAACTAGCCCACATGAGTTCGAAAAACCCTATATAAATTGGACTCAGCACACCCTCAGATTTAACCATTTGCTCATCCCGAGCAAATCATCACTCAAGTGGACAAGAAAAACACAAGTTGGCATAACAACTAAAAGTGTGGAGTGTTATGCGAAGTCGCATACTCGCGCACATATAAATCTAGTAGAATGAGCTTTTAATTATGCGAACTAGATTATTAATTTCAAAAGTGTACATCAACATATTATTTTTACTCGCAATTAGAATCACAGAGAATCCTTAGGTCACACGTAAGGAGAAAGCAGACTTATCGCTGAGGTGAGCATTGCTAATGATCGAGGCTCGGGACAACCTCCAAAGAAATCCATCAATGTTGGTGACCATGAGCTCGCCCTTCCACACTCTCTCCACGACACTGGTTTGGTTCACGCGCGAATCAGTAGGACTTATCAAATTAGAATAGGGCTTAGGTTAAGATAGGGTATACAATGATAAAAACGATGGTTCGACACACCTAACACAAATGAGCTCGCACAACAGAAACAATCCACGCAACACAATACAAGCGGGTGCACCACACCCCCAGACTTGGACTTGACAACATAGATGTGTGCACCGCCTACTCCAAAATATCAATTGTAAAAATATATTTTCAATACAACTCTTTTTTTCATTTCATTTTTTCAAATATTTTCATTTTCAAAAAAAAATTCTATTCTTATTTTTTCTCCACAACATTTCAGCACATATACTATTAAGCACAACCACACATTCTCAAATAAAATCACCACATCAACACCCCAACACAAAAATAAATCAACTATTAAAGCTCGAATTTGGGTGCACGACTAGGATTAGCTTTTTGTCTTTGGTGAGATAATAATGGAGCTGAATCAAAAAGGCGGGGTAGCCACAACGGGGCTAGCGAGGATAAGACGATAAGAGTGGTACAAAAACTCAACCGGGTCAAAATGATGGTCTACATCACACTCACGCACTAACCGTGTACCCATACTTCGAGAATAACTTGGGGCAATTTCTTAGCCACCGAGAAAGACTATCCTTCCTCCCGAGTCAAGCAATAAGAGGCTAACGACCTCCAACACACTTCACTTAAGCTACCCTGGGTCTGGATTCGTCGATTGCGAGTAAAATAAACCGTGTCTATGCAAATAGAAAAGTATAAAACTAATTGCATCAAAAAAAGCTAAGTCTACACGAATTTCTACGCAAGACGCAAGCACTCGACTAGGAGCACTGCAGGAGTCAACATTTACTCTGTAACTTAATCCTATGCCAACAGAGTGAATTTCTACATCACACAAAAGAGAAAAATTCAACATGCGACGTACAAACGGCTAAGCACACACTCATGTGAGTGCTGTGATATGCAATGAAAATGCAACAAAATAACTGAAGTAAAAGCTTCTAGCATGTTATGCAATAGTGCACGTGAGTGGACACAGAAAATAGCTCTCCCCCAGATTTAAACTAAACAATCCTATACAAGATCTAACCATGAAATTCAAAATAAAGGCTAGGGGAAGAGAGTACTCAATGTTCAAGAAGTGAGCATACCAGGTGACGCGTGAAAATCTAGTGCAAGGCTGCTATACGAAGAATCACAACCACTAACTTTACAAATAGAAAATCCTGCAGGGGTGAGCTACGCAAAAGTCAAAGAGAAACAAACAAACCAAACTAAATTGCAGGGAAATGAAAGATAACTACTGGGGTTATTGTCCACCCAGTACGACTTATTCAGATGTGATATAGTTTAGCTGGTGGGAGTATGGAAAGAGAAGTGAACAGATAACTGTTCTAATATCTGTGTCGGTAACGGGTACCGATACGGCGATAAAATAGTTACCCATCCACTTGAATAATAACACTTACACCTCACAGGTAGATGGAAGACGAAGTAAGAAGAGGAGGAATCCTCACTCATCTCACCAAAAATATCCTTGCCAAGCAAGGTGTCATCAACAGGAAGAAGGTCCAAGTCCACCTGGGGTAGCTGTGAAAGCTCAACCTGCACAAGCTCGGATAAAGAAGGGTGATCAAGTAATAAATGAGAAGAAAAACTAAAATATTCAACAATCGAGGGAGAGGGAGTGGTTCCGGTCTCACTCCCAAGAGGTTGAGGTAGTAAAATATTGTTGGCATCGTCGACAATGCTGCAAGGCTCAGCAACATCAACAGTGGCCTCACCCATGATTTGGACTTCCTCCATCGGTGCTGAGGAAGAATCCTCGTCACCTTGAACTTCCTCCATCGGATAAAGAAGGTTGTCCTCCTCCATGGGACAGGCACAACACCAAGATCACATGTCTCATCTTGCGGCGCATCGTCAATGATTTCGTCAAAAACGAATGTAGTAGAATGCACAAAAGGGGGAGGAATAGTACTTAGATAAAAGTCAAGCATTGGTTCCTCGCAAAGAATCGACTCCACACACGGGGATATATGCACAAGGGAGAGAGGCTTGGTCATGTCAGAGCCTAGATCAGTCACACATCTCGTGGCTGTGCCGACATCATTCCCTTCAAAATATGAAGATGACACGGGCACATAACCAGCGGTTGAAGGTGTGCCACCATAGGTAGGAGTCGGGATGATCCGGATGTCCGGCTCATCATCCTCCTCCAATTGGCGAAGATACTCGGCACAATCCTTCAGGGTGTGATCTGTGTTATGACAAAACAAGCACCATTTTGTATTTTTTCCCCAGTCCTTGTGGGGCTGGAGAGTAATACAAAAATGGTACATGCGGCGAGGACGAGTGGCCATAAAACTTGAGCACAGAGTATGAAGGACCGGAAGAGACCGGTGCTCCATGCACTGAGCCACGATAATTATGACCACCATCTCCCGTAGGGCATTTATCACTAGCGTGGGAGGTAACTCCACACCAACAGCAGCGGATATTAAATGCAGCTCACATTGTGTGAAGTTAACCAGATTCAACAAATAAGATATTTTGTGCAAAACACTATATCCAACAAAAATTCACTACAATACATATATATAAAACAAGTAAAAACAAGGAAAAACAAAAATTAAACAAAATGAATGCAATTTACAAAGGGAAGGATTTCTATCTCACGACTCCCTCTCCAGAAACTCACACGACTGTGCTCCCCAGCAACGGCGCCAAAAACTTGATGCGCGTTCGACAAGTGCACCGGTCGCTCAAATAATATAAAATGGGCGAATGTTTCCCAAGTATCGATCTCACAAGGAACATAGTAAGGTGGAGTAACTATCGAGGAGGACTTGAGATTGAAGTCCATAGGTCGGGGTATAAAGTGGGGTTTTGGTTTGCAGAAACAAAGTAAAACAAACTAAATCAACTATTCATATGCATGTCGTTATACACTACTTCACTTGGCGGGACGGAAACTACGCAGGTTGTTATGCACTGCTTCGCAGGGCGGATGGACGAGTAGGCAAGCGAATTAAATGGTTCGCACTGGCGGATGGTTATACGGGCTGTAATCACCGCTTAGCTTGGCGGATGGAAGAGTAGGCTCACAGGATGGGCAAGTAGGCTCGCGGGATGGAGTGGCGGGTGATGGTGGAATGGCGGCGCACTTCAACACACATATAAACCGAATATTTTCATATAAAATGAAATAAACATTACAAAGAAGAGTTTATAGTACACATCATCAAAACATAGAAAATCTAACAACAAATATCAAATCAAGAGGAGAGGAGCGCGGGATACAACCAAATCCGAAGGCTCATTGGGATTCTCAGTAATACTCGTCGGGTTGTCAATCCGAGTCCAAGTTCGGTCCGCAACTATGCCCATGGTAGAGGAGGGTTGTCACTTCCTCCCAATGGGTCTGTCTTCTTCGTCTCACGACCCAATCTCTCCTGGAGCTAAGCTCTCCTTGCTTGAAGATGAAATTAGGGCTAGAATCCCCTCCTTGGAACTCTTGGATGTTGTAGGCAGCCTAGGGCAAGAGCCCTAATGGAGGATGAAAGAGGAAGAAGGCGGAGCTCTCCCGTGGAGAAAAATGGCGGAATGAAGAAGTGATCTAGATTTAGGGCAAACCTGTGGAGTAAATAAAATAACGCGTTAGAAAATGGTCACGCACAGTCGAACGCACGACCGTGCGTGAATCGTGCGAAATTTAATGCACGGAAATCGCCCGCCTGGTTCAGCAGGAAATCGTGCATTTTTATCACGCACGGGCAAAACAGCTCATGCGAGAACAAATCGCACGGTTAGTGACAAGACACTGAGAATCTAGACAAACAAACTGATCGTGTGATTCCCTTCGCGCACGGTTGAACCCAACCGTGCGTGATGAAAACGCACGGGCGATAATAACATAAAAATTTAGACAAGAAAGACGAGGTCGTGCGATTTGGTCACGCACGGGCAAAACAGCCCGTGCGAGAGCAAATCGCACGGCCCGGGGTAGATGATCAGAAACCAGCATTGTAAGCATCGCACGGTTGGATTCAACCGTGCGATAATAAAAACGCACGACCGTGCGATTCCTACATGAAAGACCAGAGCAGCAATGGGGATCTGCTCACCCGCACAGCAACAACACATCCTGGAGCACACCTCCAGCACACACAAGCAATAGAAATAAACAACATAAAAACAATTTAGGGAGCACCGTGTGCTTACCCTAACAAAAGCGTGCAATTGCATACCACAACGGGCCTAAATAGTGCACTTAGCGCGAAAGTGTGTATAAGAGAAATACAAGTAAATAGCGACTAAAAGTGCAGTGCACAAGAGTGGAAACTAGCTCAGATGAGTCCGAAAAATCCTATATAAATTGGACTCATCATGCATCCTCCATTTTGTGGTTCCACGGTACACCGTCCCGACCCCTCATGAAACCCTTCAACTTCCAGCATGTTGCCGCTCCCATATCGCCTATCCCTCTCGATGCATTCTCACTTTTCTTGCTTCTTCATCATTGTTTACTGCTTCACAGGTCTGATCAGCTTCTTCAGCAAGGCCACACTTTTCCAAGTGGGCTTCCCAGCGATTTCAGTAATATGAGCATGTGATGTACGATTACCTTAGGAAGCCGGGTAAGGGGCAAGAAGCTTTCATACTTTACAAATTTGAAGAATCCTGATCTAAACTAGGAACTTTAGAATTTCTAAATTTTGCTGCAGTTATCTGTTTTTCTGTTCTAACATCATACTCCAGCACAAGTTATAGTTGATGTTGAGTTGTAGGCATTGCTATAGGAATTCACAAGGCAAGAATTGAATGTGTTTCAAATTTAGTACAGATTTTGATTTCATACAATTAGACTTTGATTGGGATGCCAATGGGGATTTGTTGCTCGATACTCAAGGGATGCCCAAGGTGTTGGAGCTCCTCTCTTGGGGGATGGGAACTCCATCTAAGACTCCCATTTCCCACTAGAAGCGGAAATCCATCAAAGTGGCGTATCAAACACCCATTTCTCTGGCGGGGAAGAGCGCCTCATTGGCAAATCCATAGTTGAGTCCAACATCTAACAAATGTATATGATTTCAAATGCAAACCGAGCATATGAAGCTGAAATTCAAGCTGATTAATGAAGGATATGGTAACAGAAATTCAACTTGATTAATTATCCTTTTTCTTCCAAACCAATGTGTAGGGAAGAGACAGAATGACCTCTTAGTGGATACATTAATGATTTTTCCCCTTTTTTTTGATGCTCTTATCGTCAATCACATCCAGTCTTGAAACTATGTTCGCCTCTGTCGGTGATTCTTCCAGCAAATGCTTTCTTCTTCATCGATTTGGAGCTTCTCTTCCTATTTGGTTTGTTCTATTGATGGATTACGGCTCTATTGTGCTTTTTATTTCGTTTATATACTCCCACTATTGATTGAATTTTTGATGATTATTTCCTAAAATTAGTTCTTTCGAGTACTTGGTCCATGGGATTTTTGAATCATTTCCTGATATTATGTTCATACTTTTTGTTTTCATTTTTTAATCATAGACATGCATGCTTATATATGCTTACCGAATGAAATGTAACTTGGGCACCTAAATCCAAGTATTAGTTTTTTTAGCCCAACGTCTTACAGAAATGGAATTATAAGAACATTGAGAGCTATATAAACATGGCCGTAATTTTTCGAACATAGGAGGAACTTCTGATAGCATTTTTCTCTCCTTCCGTCTATTCTTTGTCGGTCCATGATTCGACCCACATTTCGCAATATAGATTTTTTCACAATTTATTATAATTTGTTGATTGATATTTCTTCTGTTTCTAGGATTTTCTTAGGACAAATTAGAATAAATTTTGATTGATCATTAAATTTATTAATGATCTGGGAATGATTTTCTTTAATGATTTTTTATTTCCAGATAATAAAAGATCCATTAATTTGTCTAAATCCAACCTTCCTGATCAGGCAGCTTATGTCAACTGATTTGCTTATGCCTCATGAATCATCAACAAAATTCAGTAATGAAGAACGTTCCAAGGGATGGACAGCCATCAAAGTGGCCCTCTCATGCGTTCGAGCTTCCAATGACAGGTGAGATTGAGGCAGTTCATATATAAACTATTATAACTTTGTTGTTGCGCTTATTGGAGATTTGAATTCGTCATGCCATATCTGAATAGAGCTGGTCTCTGTTGCAAGGTATCTGAATCTTACATTTCATCCCATGCTTAAGCAATTGATTAGTAATAGTAAAAATGAAATATATAAATGATAAGATGATTTTAGATGTCTATTGACTCTGCTGGGACTTGGATCTAGAAGGAGTCGGCAAACAATTTCAAATGAAATTGTCCAGAAAAATGGGTAAATGAAAACAAAGGATGAATCAGTATTTTTGTTTGGCCAAGATATTTCATATGAATGTTTGATTTGGCAAAACAACTATATTTTTCATATGCATTCATGCACATTTTAATGGTATAATGATTTGCAACAGACTGAAGTAATCGCATTGGCTGGATCAAATGGAGGTTTAGGTCCACTACATACTTACAGAAGACTGACATGTTTCCCTTTTGCTGGTGAAGTTAAAGTACCCCAGTTAACAATGATTGAAACTGGATGTAATTAGTTAATATGTAATTTGCACCGAACTATATAGAATTAGTGTCAAAGGATCTGGAATGAGAAAGGCAGACCTAATTGATAACACGTGGATAAAAGAAGCTCATAATGATTTGAGTTGTTTCGGTCTAAAATGTAAGAAACAATCATAAATGGCAATGAAAAAATTAACCCGACGGATGTTGCCTCCTCCGATGAATGTCTGCGCCCCGACGAATGACACCACCCTTAACTAATGACGCCGCCCGCACGCGCCGAGTGCCGCCGCCCGCACGCGCCGAGTGCCGCCGCCCGCACGCGCCGAGTGCCGCCGCCCGCACGCGCCGAGTGCCGCCGCCCGCACGCGCCGAGTGCCGCCGCCCGCACGCGCCGAGTGCCGCCGCCCGCACGCGCCGAGTGCCGCCGCCCGCACGCGCCGAGTGCCGCCGCCCGCACGCGCCGAGTGCCGCCGCCCGCACGCGCCGAGTGCCGCCGCCCGCACGCGCCGAGTGCCGCCGCCCGCACGCGCCGAGTGCCGCCGCCCGCCCGCCCGAGTGCCGCCGCCCGCCCGCCCCGAGTGCCGCCGCCCGCCCGCCCCGAGTGCCGCCGCCCGCCCGCCCCGAGTGCCGCCGCCCGCCCGCCCCGAGTGCCGCCGCCCGCGCCGAGTGCCGCCGCCCGCGCCGAGTGCCGCCGCCCGCGCCGAGTGCCGCCGCCCGCGCCGAGTGCCGCCGCCCGCGCCGAGGGCCGCCGCCCGCGCCGAGGGCCGCCGCCCGCGCCGAGGGCCGCCGCCCGCGCCGAGGGCCGCCGCCCGCGCCGAGGGCCGCCGCCCGCGCCGAGGGCCGCCGCCCGCGCCGAGGGCCGCCGCCCGCGCCGAGGGCCGCCGCCCGCGCCGAGGGCCGCCGCCCGCGCCGAATGCCGTCGTCCGCGACCAATGTCGCCTCCCACGACCAATGTCGCCTCCCACGGGCCAATATCGCCGCCAACGACCAATGTCGCCGCTCACGACCAATGTTGCGGCCCAAGACCAATGTCACCACCAACGAACAATGTCTCTGCTCACGACCATTGTCACCGCTCAAGACCAATGTCGTCTCCCACGACCATTGTCACCGCCCAAGACCAATGTCGCCGCCCACGACCAATGTCGCCGCCCACGACCAATGTCGCCGCCCACGACCAATGTCGCCGCCCACGACCAATGTCGCCGCCCACGACCAATGTCGCCGCCCTCGACCAATGTCGCCGCCCTCGACCAATGTCGCCGCCCTCGGCCAATATCGCCTCCCTCGACCAATGTCGTCACCCTCAACCAATGTCTAGATAAAAGGGGCTTTGTAAATGGCTAGATAAAAGGGGCACCAATATCATATAAATTCATTTTGAATGATGATTTCGAGCACAAAGGATTTAACAAACCTACAAGCTCTCGATTTTGATGCTCTCCCATTCTACTCATTCCGCGCAGCTCTCGACTTCCCTCTTTTGCTCGTCCCGAATTCAAAAAACCTAGCAATCGCTCAGTTGTCATCGCAGTTGTTAATGTGCAAGAGAGGAATTTATGTTCCCTAAATAGTGAAAGGACGACGCGTGCAGAGATCTGCGCAGGTATACTTTGCCAAAGAAGAATGCCCTACGAAATATGATGCACGGTTTCCATCCCCTTTAATTTCACACTAAGCTACCCTGATCTTCAAAATCTACTCAATTGTTTATTCCAGCTCGCCGACAACATGATTTCAGCTTGAGCTTGCCCCTAGCTCAAGTCCTGAATAGAGCTCGTCATGCCCTCTGCTCGACTGCTTCCTGAACTCGTGGCTTAAAATCGTCTTTGCTCGACGACGTCGGCACTTGGATTCTAGAATTTGCTTGTTTGCTTGAAAAGTGATCTCAATCATTATTTTAAATGTCCTCTGACATGTTCAACATGTCATTTTTAAGGAAAAAATAATAAGTTTTCTAAAAAAAATAGATTATGTTATTTTATAAAATATAGGCTGATATGTCTGATTTTTTCCGATATATCGACCGACATGACTTTTAAATATATTGCCACAATTTTATTTTATGTTACATTGCCAGACTAACAACATATGTTCAAATCGCCTACATATATATTATGTTTAAATCGATTAGACTTATTGTTTGATTTTTAACATTTTATTCTTACAACCAATTTTGTATAATTTTTCGAAATTTTTTAAATTTCATATTACAAAAAAATATATATATATTTAATACATTTATTAGCTGATTGTTTGCATGTTTTTCATATAAATTTATACGTTTGAAAAGACTTATAATCAATCAAGAATTTTCAATTTTTAAATCTTCTTTATTTGCAATAAACTTATTGTTATCAAAAAAAATCATTTTATACTATTAAATATATTTTACAATATATTATTTTGTATTTGTTAATAATATTTTATCTTATATACTATTTGGTTTACTTTGTAATATAAATGACTCATTTTTTATCTATTTGTTATATTATTTTATTATTTTATAACACATAATTATAGTTATTATACATTATAATGAAAATTTTATTTATAAAATATGGAAATCTGATACTTTAAAATATTTTTGACATGTCTTCAACTTCCAACATCCGACATTTAAAAATTCAATCTGATATGTTGCCGACATCTGATATTTACAACATTGATCACAATCAATATTCTATCCATCAAATCACATTTATCATGGCTAATGTTTATTGGTTTCATTCCAAAGAGAGGCAAGTGCGACTTATTGAGGTATATATTATCTTAGATCTGCCTCCAACATGAAATGCATGCCATCAAACAAGTGATCTCACCCTTTTGTCCTCAATTGTCATTTCTCCAACTTTTCTTTTAAGTTTTCACAGCATGGCTTAATACTTATTGGAAAAAAGTCAATATACAAGAGAAATCAAGAAGCGCGGGAATGAGAAAGATAACAATACAAAAATAAAGATAATGGACGCAATATACATGTAATTTTCTTCCTTTTTAAGTCTTTGATGACTATTAAGAAAAATATTTCTCCTTTGGAGAAACCAAAACCTTCCCAAATCTAAAGATCTATCAATCTAATTCATATAAAGTGATCCTCAAAATCTACGATTCAAGCCTTGTGCCTAGTCCGATTAAATCAACTCCACATAGACACCTAAGGCCACGTCCTATGGTCTCTAAATTCCAACATAACCCAATTTAAACCAACAGAAAAACCAAAGCCCATGTGTTTATGGGCTCCTTCGGCTTAAGCACAAATCCCCGCCAGAGAACCCTCCTCTTACAAGTTGTCTAGTAGGGACCAAGAACCACAACATCTTTTGAAAGTTGATAATCCTTGTCGAACTGGATAGTGAGGCCTCCTGCTGACTGTCGCAACAACATGCAACTCGCTCGTCTACAAAAGCATGAGATTGTCTTCCGTCGACTTGAATCACAGGAGAGATCTTGTTCTTGTTGCTCACAAGATTCATAAATGGAGTGGAATTTCATAGATGATGAAATCAACCCCCCGCCCGAGAACCCTCCTCTTACAAGTTGCCTAGTAGGGACCAAGAACCACAACTTCTGAAAGTTGATAATCCTTGTTGAAGCGGACATTGAAACTTCCTACGGACTGCCGCAACATCATGCAACCTCTTATCACAAACGAATAGACCATCATCATGGAGTTCAAGCCAATCTTCATATTATGTTATCTTTGTTGATGCATCCTTCGTCGCATTATAGTTCCTTCCCATAAATTTATTTTGCATTTCATATACTCGTTTTCATTTATTGTACTCGCCTTCATTTCTTGTATTTTTTGGTTCCTCGATTTGACCATCCGATAAGATCATCATCATGGAGTTCAAGCCAATCTTCATATTATGTTATCTTTTTTGATGCATCCTTCGTCGCATTATAGTTCCTTCCCATAAATTTATTTTGTATTTCATATACTCGTTTTCATTTCTTGTACTCGCCTTCATTTCTTGTATTTTTTGGTTCATCGATTTGACCATCCGATAATATCCTGAATAAATAGGTCCTGTAATTTTGGTAGCTAGGACGGTTAGGACAAGCTTAAGTTAATTAGAGTACGCATAAATATTTGATAAGAGCAAAACAGTGTCAAGATTGTTAAACAACTGCATGATAGGAAATATTAATAGTTAGGAAAATTTGGAAATAACTTATTATTCACTTGCCAGAAGAAAAAAATACTGTCGTATAAAATATATGGAAATCAATGCTGAAGTGTTGTCATTGTACAACTATTGAAATTTGGAAAGAGCTGATGTTGAAGCAAAATTGAAAAATTGGAAAGCTTAGAGAATTTCTCCGGTACGAAGAGCTCGGAAAAAAACTCTGCAACCTCTATTAAGGTTGCGTTTGGCGCGGCTTATCGTAGCTTATTTGTTCTGGTAAGGTTGGACAAAAACATCATTGTCATACCAAAATCTTATGCCCCAAATTAACTTGTTTCTTTTTTTATAACGGTAGTAACATTTGTCGTACCAAACATACATTCTATTACAATGACGTTTTTGTCCAACCTCGTCGGAGCAAATAAGTTGCGATAAGCCGCGCCAAACGCAGCCTAAAGCTTCTGGCCAGAAGAAGAAAAGAGCCTGGATTGAACAGAGGAACGAATATTATTTGTGTTTCCTCTGTATTACCAGCAATAGCCCTCCCGTACAACCACCGCCTCTTGCCTGCCTCTCTTCGGCGAAGCTAAACAGCCACTGCTCCGCCGCCGAAGCAGTTTCAGCAGACTCCAATGGTTCACGATCTTCATGGCAGCGCTTCTCCCGGCCGCCCGCCGCCAGCAACATCGTCGTCGGTCAAATCCAGTCCCCCTGAGCCGTCCAGCATCTTCTTTTGCCTGCTAGGTCACTGTCGACTTCGCCCTTGACACCGGCGGCCTGCCTGACTGACGTTGACGCCTAGCCCCCTTCCGCCAGTCGGGCTTCTTACTCTTTCCTATCGTCAAACGACTGCTGGACTTCTGCTATGCCGATTGGGCTTGGACTGGGCTGATCCCATCCTGGGTAACGTTATTAGACATTGCTCCTTAATATTAGTTAAATTTTGTGCATCCTAAATTAATTCATTTAAGCTTGCCTTGAAATTCTCGTTGTTTTTAATTACCGATATCTATAAATTATTGTTTGTGATGCGCTTGTGGTTGTGCGAGATTCGCTTGTATTCAATTCATTAGATGTTATGGAACCTCTCTCCATTAACGATTAATGAATTTTGGGAACTCGTCGTTACGACAGTTGTACGTGCGTGAACGCGATTTGGGCACTCTCAGCCTTCTTTAAATTAAATCAAGAGCATAATGATCAACTATTTGCAAAAATCCCAATTTTATTTCATAGCAAATTGTTAAAGAATATTAGGAAAAATGATGTATTTGCCCATTAACTTGGCCCATATAGGTTTTAGTGTTTAGTCTCACATTGATTGTATAGTTAGATCTCCCTCTCTTCTCTCCTATTTATTTGTACACATACTTATGTTTTTGGCATTCAAGAAGTATATACAAGGTTTTGACCTTTTTCCACATGTCATCAGAGGCACTCGATCACTCTCTGCGGTTAGTTTTCTGCTAACCGCCCGACATTCCTCTGCTTGTGCTAAGCGCGGTCTAATTTTTTTCTAACCGGGCGGCCTTTCCCTCTCTTCTCCGCGCGACTATGATTTCTCTACCCGCCTCTCTCTCTTCCCCTCCTCCTATCTCGTGGCCTCACCTTCTCTCTCTACTCTCTATCCTTTATAGGAGTTCTCTCTCTAGTGGGGCCCTCTCCCACTTCTCTACCCGCGCGGTTTCCTATCTACCCGCGCGGCTTGTTTCTCTTCTCGCCGCAAGCTCCTCTCTTTGCTCGCGGTCTCTCCCTGTTTTCTTCTTCTCCCGCGCGGCTTCCTCTACCCGTGGCAACTCCTTTTACCCGTGGCGGCCACCTCTTCTCTTCACGGATTTCTCTACCCGGGGCGACCTCCTTCTAATCGCGGTTCCTTTAACTCGCGGCGACTTCTTCTAACCGCGTGGCTTTCTCTCTTCCCGCGGCTTCTCTATCCGCGACGATTTCCGCACTTGGTTGTGGCATCTTCCCCTGTCGCTAGTGTATTCACTTTAACCGTGCGGACTTCTTGTGTCTGGCTTACCATCGTGGTCGGTTAATCGCAGCGGTCTCCCTAACCGCTCCAGGCTTAGCATTGTGGTCGCGGCTTTTGTCGTTGGTGGCTTATCACCCAGACTGTGCGGCCTGTCTGTTGTCTGATTCTGGTCTTCTTGTGCGGTCTCCCCGTCTATCCGCTGCTTGACCTCTCGGCGGCCTAGTCCTCTGCCCGCCTAGTCCTCTAACCGCTGCTCTTGTTGCTGTGACTACTCGCTGCGACCACTTTTGAAATCGCGCGAGCTTGTCGTGCAAGAGCTCCCCCTGCTCTCCCACTGCGGCTAGGCCTTCTCTGCTTCCAGCTTCTTCCCGTTGCGGCCTCGGTCTCCCGTTGCGGCGTTGCTCCTCCCGCGGCTAGACCGTGTTTGATGCTCTAGTTGCGGTCTGCTCCTAGCAGTGCGGTCGATGTGACCTGGTGGCAGTATTTTCCTACCCGCACTGCCTGCTCCGGATTCTTAATCGTCGCGGCCTGTTTCTGCCAGCTGACGACTGTGTCTTCCCGCTCTAGTCGTGGCCTTTCCTTCCACTGGTGTGTTGTCACCGTGACCGCTGCGGACTGTCCCTTGCAAGATGATCAACTGTCCTCCGGGCTCTGTGGTGTCTATTTTCGATGGTGGTACCTCCTGTCTTGTTCATAGCTCATCCTGGATCTTGGATTCTGGGGCTTCTCACCACATTACCTCGCGGACACCACCACACTATTTGGACTTCGTGCATCCCAAGTTTATTACTGTTGCTACTGGGGACACTCTTCCTGTTTCTAGCGCGACAGATATTCACCTCACTCCCTACATTACTCTTCGTTGTGCCCTTCATGTTTCGGGCTCTCCTTTCAAACTTCTCTCTGTTAGTCGCCTCACTACTGACCTTGGTTGTGATGTAACTTTTTCTTCCAACTTGTGTGTTGTGCAGGATCGCAAAACGCGGACTATCATCGGACAAGGGCATCTGTCAAATGGCCTCTATATCCTTGATCCCTCTACCCCAACGGTGTTGTCCTCTATTAACTCTGTTGATTGGCATTGACGTCTTGGTCACGCCCCTCTACACATACTCCAAAAATCTCTCCCCGACGTGTCCCTCCAAGAGTTCACGTACGAGTCCTGTATCTATGGGAAACATCATCGGTCTACGTTCTCACCACATTCTACTCGCAGTCCGGCTCCCTTTATTCTAGTACACTCTAACATTTGGGGACCCTACAAAATTGCAAGTGTTTTTGGATATCGTTACTTTGTCACATTTGTAGATGACTACTCGCGGGTGACTTGGTTGTATCTCTTTCGTGACCGCTCTGAATTACACGGTGTCTTCCGTACTTTTTTCATTGAAACTCGAAACCAATTTTCCACTACAATTAAAACCTTTCGCACTCATAATGACCGAGAATACACTAGTCATGCCTTTGCACACCTCTGTGCAGAGTTTGGAATCATCCATCAAACCTCTTGTACCTATACCCCCCGACAAAATGGCATCGCTGAACGCAAGAACAGACACCTTCTTGAGGTCACCCGCTCTCTTATGATTCAAATGAATGTTCTCAAACAGTATTGGAATTTTGCGGTTTCTACCGCCTGCACTCTTATTAACTGCATGTCTTCCTCCATTCTCAATTTTGCGGTTTCCTTCAATCTTCTTTTTCCCTCCAAACGTCCTTTTTCACCACACATCGCGTGTTTGGTTGTGTGTGTTTTGTTCACCATCTTGGCTCATCTACTGATAAACTGGCTCCACGTGCCCATAAATATATGTTTGTGGGCTACTCGCGGACACAAAAGGGCTATGTTTGTTTTTCTCCCCAAGATCGCAAGGTCGTTACTCTACTGATGTCACCTTTCTTGAAGATCAGGCCTATTACTCTCAACCAGCCGATTCTCCACTTCCGCCACCTCTTCCGCGGCCGGCTATACCTGTTAATTCAAGCCTTCCTCAGCTCCTTCCCACGTCAATCCCACCTCAACTACCAACTCTTCCCACACCAATTCCGCCTACACAACCTATACTTCCCACTCCAATCCCACCTAAACCACCGGTCATCCGTCTGTATTCTCGACGCCCTTCTTCGTTTACTACCCTACGGGAGATGCCCTCCTCTAATAATGCTTTGCAGCCTGCGAATCCGGCAACAGGTTCCACTGCTCACCCGATGTCACACTATGTCTCCTTTCACCGCTTCTCTCCTGAAATTCGGAAGAGTGCTCTTTCTTTATCCTCTATTTCCACCCCTAATTCTGTGCAGGAGGCTCTCCAACATCTTAGGTGGCGGGTGGCTATGGACGAGGAAATGTCTGATCTTTGGGCAAACCACACTTGGGATTTGGTTCCGCTTCCTCCTGGGCAATCTTGCGTGTGACGTAAGTGAGTGTTTGCCATCAAACAGGGTCCAGATAAGACGGTTCAACGTTTGAAAGCTCGTCTTGTAGCTCGCGGCTTCACTCAACAACAAGGTCTGGACTATGATGAGACCTTCTCTCCAGTCGCTAAACTCAATACTATTCGTGTGTTGATCTCCCTCGTTGTTCACCGTCACTGGCTCTTTCAGTAACTGGATGTCAAAAATGCTTTTCTAAATGGTGCTTTTCTATGGCAATTGTTGTGTCTGAGCTCACATGTCTTGAGGGTCTCCTTAATGATCTAGGAGTCAAGCTCTCCTCACCTGCAACTTTATTGTGCGACAGTCAAGCTACTATACACATTGCCAAGAATCTGGTCTTCCATGAACGGACAAAACATATTGAAGTTGACTATCACTTCATTAGGTAGAAGGTTCAGTTGAAGAAAATAGAGTTAACGTATGTTCCTGCTGCTCAGCAAGTTGATGATATCCTCACCAAGGCCTTACCACGACGTCTCTACTATCAGTTCTTGTCCAAGCTTGGTACCTACGATTTGTACGCTCCAGCTTGCGGGGGAGTGTTAAAGAATATTAGGAAAAATGATGTATTGGCTCATTAACTTATCCCATATAGGTTTAGTGTTTAGTCTCACATTGATTGTATAGCTAGATCTCTCTCTCTTATCTCCTATATATTTGTACTCATACTTATGTTTTTGGTATTCAAGAAGTATATACAAGGTTTTGACCTTTTTCCACACAAATAAAATCTTTTTGATTAAAATATTAAATTTTTAAACCCCTAATTTGAGGTTATATCATTTGTGTTGTTGTTTAGTCAATCAGTGAAGCTTGTCTACAACATCATGGGAATGTCGTTCGTCAGCTTGAATCACAGGAACGATCTTGTTGTTCTTGTTGCTCGCAAGATTCAGAGATGGAGTGGAATTTCTTAGATGATGAAATCAACCCCTAAACATCATTTATATAGAAAATGCCAGCAACAAACTTTTCAATAACCAGGATTAATCAAATTGTAGTTATCCAATAATAATTATGGAATCATTTACAAAAGACTTCCAACTCAGATCCATAATTTTCAACAATTGCGTGAATCTTAAGAGGGACAAGCATAGAAATTCTACAAATACCAGCCACGTTTCATGGTTACTGCAAATTTGCAGCCGGTACACATTACATTCAGCAAAAGAAAGTTAATAATAACATCACAAGTCAGAAACTGATTTCTAAAAATATCAAAATAGAATATAATTTTTAAAAGAAGACACTAAAACGGTAGCGCCCATTTCACATATATTGCATATTGAACTGTCAATAACTTGTTCATTTAACTATGCAATTTTTATCGAAACCTCAGGGGTAACAATGCCTAAACAGTTTAATTCACGTCATTGCATAACAAACAATCCGAATTTACCTTTAAATTTTCAGAGGTAGAAACTCAGATTCTGCAAAGAATCAATGCCAGTTCCTCATCACTTATGCTGATTTCCTTGTAAGCACCCACAGACTCGGCTAGCTGAACTGCTATTTGATGCTTACACTGAATGAAACAAATGAAACCAACTTTTGGATATGTCAAAAAAACCAAAAAAGAGGAGAAGAAGAAGAAGAAAGAATGATGGCAGGAGTGTACACAGAGCTGCTCTCCTTTATTCACAACGTCAAAGAAGAAGGAATGGCAGGTGCAGAAGTGCTCTGGGAAACACAAGTACTCCTCCTTCGATTCCCCTGCTACCTAAACCCACCCAAATTTCATTTCAGTATTAGCATGAAAAAGGAAATGGGTTCACGAAAGCGGAGAGAGGCGAAAACAATGATACCAGGAATAGCACGCGGCAACTAGGGTTTCCTGAAACCCTCTTGACGCCGCCCTGGTCGACGATTATGGTCGCTCTCTCGAAATTTTTTCCAAAGAGAAAATGCAAGCTGCATCGACAGTGGTGCGATCAGAGAACACAGATTCACTTGATAGGAAGAGACGGCGGAGGCTTACATTGCTAGATTATCGTCCGAAACTGTTGGGGAAAAAAGTTGAAGTAAGACTGGTTAGAAATCGTTCAAAAGAGTAAAATCGATAGGGTGTCTCTGTCTGTGCGTGGCGGAGTGTGAGAGAGGGAGAGGGAGAGAGAGAGACGAGACAAGACCAGAACGAGAAGACTTCATTTGTCGCCATACGGAATCGGCCACAGCGATGCTCGCAGAAGACGCCATAATCCTTGCCGTCAAACGCGACCATGGTGGCAGGCGAGAAAGAGAAACCGGGCGGCTGTGCAAATAAACGGTATTTTGGCATTAACACGGGAGTAATAGTTAGGTCAGGAACCTGATAATGCTCATGATCATGTACCAATGAGAAGCCTGCAAAGGAGGTGGGGCCCGTGAATTTATGGCTTGTGTCATACACTTTTGCGCAGGGCCCACGCATTTTGGGGCTTCTCATTCGCTCTCCAGACCATGCTTATGGTCAGGCTACTGACCCAAAAAATTTTCCTTCAATTGAGGGTGTTTGGCACATTGCACCACAGGTTTTAAATTTTGACACTTTGCACCTTCCAATTGGATTTTGGGGTTTTAGAGGGTGCATTTGGGATTTTAGAATAAATGATTTTAATAAAATCAGGGTGCATTTGGGGTTTTAGAGGGTGCAAAGTGCCAGGAATTCAATATGAGGGTGCAATTGGTCAAACACCCTCAATTGGATGTTGTTAAGTGCCAAAAACCCCAAATAAACTGACCTATAGTTTTACTAGCAGAGGGCATATAAGCTGAATGGCGACCGCTCTAAGTCGCTCTTGAATTCGAATAGGAAAAAACAGTGAGAGAAAGAAGATGCATATTTTGATTTTTTTTTTTTCATTTTTCATTGTGCATGGGATTTGTAAGTGGTGATGAGTACATATTTTTTTAGATAAGAGATTTTATCTATATGAGAGCATATATTTTAAAATAAAAGAAATATATAAATTAATAAGATTGAAATTTTTATAATAAAAAGAGTAAAATTGGTAAACGTTGTTTTTTTAATATAGTATACATATATACATTTAATATTTTGATTGATGTCTAAAATGCTAAAAAACAATAAATATATATTATTAAGATTAAAATTTTGACAAAAAAATAAAGAGATACGAAGAAAATGAATGGAAGAATTTAAATTGAAAAAATAGAACTATATATTGTTTTGTTCTTCACAAATAAAAAGTGTAAGAAGTACAAATTTATAATTTTAATTAGACTTGTTTTTTTTTTAGAAAATATATTATTTTCTAATGGCCCATCTCCATTCATTGTTGTTGAACAAAATGAAATCTATTGACTACCAATAGTTGATTTAGCTAGCAATTATTTTACTTTAAAAAATTGGTGTGTGTGCGTGTGTGTATATATATATATATATATATATATATATATATATATATATATATATATATATATATATATAGGTATTTAGAGGCACAATCAAACAAGAGCCATTAAATTATGAGAGAGAGCATGAGATAGGGGGAGAGAATTGGGAGAGAGAGAGGGGATGGAGAGAGAGAGGGAGAGAGAAAGGAAGAGAGATGGGGGAAGGGAGAGGATAAAGGGGGAGGAGAGAGAGGGAGAGAGAAAGGGAGAGAGATAGGAAAGGGAGAGAAAAAAGAGGGTAAGAAAGATTGCGTGAAATTAATATTTTTACAACAAAACGTAATTTTTTATATAAAATAAAAATTATAATGTTGATTTATATTTTTTACGGTCATTTTGAGTACTCATATAGTCATATGTATATATTGCGGACAATGTCCGTCTTGATGTAGGTGCACCTCATTTTGATGTGTGTGCATCCCGCTTTGATGCGGGCGCTGCCCGCAATGACGCATCGAGCACGGGAGAAGCCCATTAGAAGGGGGGCGAAGCCCGCCTGGATGCGGCCGAATGCCGCCTGAGAGCATCAAGCACGGGCGTAGCCCGTGCGAGGATGCTTGTATAATATAAAACAATATAGGTATTTGAAGGCACACCATAAATCAAACAAGAGCCATTGAATCATGAGAGAGAGCATGAGATGGGGGGAGAGAGTTGGGAGAGAGAGAAGAGGGAGAGAGAGAAAGAGAGAGAGAGTAGAGAGAGGGATAGAGGGTGGCGGGGTTTCTTTATATATATATATATATATATATATATATATATATATATATATATATATATATATATATATATATATATATCTTATTATATAAAGCAATATAGCTATTTGAAGGCACATCATAGAGCAAACAAGAGCCATTGGATCATGAGATAGAGCATGAGATGGGGGGAGAGAGTCGGGAGAGAGAGAAGAGAGAGAAAGAAAGAGAGAGAGTAGAGAGAGGGAGAGAGGGTGGCGGGGTTTCTTTATATATATATATATATATATATATATATATATATATATATATATATATATATATATATATATATATATATATATATATATATATACACACGAGGGACCGACACGGGGCTTTGCCCCTACGACCAGGCGCGACAGTACCCGGTCGGTGATGGCGGGGTTCGCCCGCCCCGGCTCGATGCTCTCGGGCGGCCTTCGGCCGTATCCAGGAAATGGATGGGGGCGAAACTCGACCGGCGACGATGGGTTTTGCCGGTCATTCAAGGCGGGTTTCACCCGCAACATATACATATGAGTACTCAAAATGACCGTAAAAAATATACATAAATATTACAATTTTTATTTCGTAAAACAATATACGTTTTGACCTAAAAATATTAATTTTAATTTTAATAAAGCTGATTGATTTAATGTCATCACCTCGAAAATACCGCTGATATGTCTAATGACAACTTTCCTTGAATAGATCGCTGACGTGTCTAATGACAACCTATCATAGTAGATGTAGGAGCTTTATTAAATTTTTTTTGAATTTAAATGTATTTTCATCATTACTTCTAATTTTTTATTAGTGTAATTAATTGAATGGACATTGTATTTTAATTTCTTTGAAATAGATTATAATATATGTCAAGTTATTAAAATATAAAAATGATGGCATAATTGGTATTTTTGAATGTTTCACCAAAGACAACTTTTCTCTTATAATAGTGAAATATATATATATACACACACACACACGAGCATCTTTGCACGGGCTACGTCCGTGCTCGATGCTCTCGGGCGGGCTTCGGCCGCATACAGGCGGGCTTCGCCCGCCTCCGAACAGGCTTCTCTCGTACTCGATGCGTCGTTACGGGCTACGCCCGCATCAAAACGGGATGCGTCTGCATCAAATTGGGATGCACCGACATCAAGACGGGCAGTGCCCATAATATATGCATATGAGCACTCAAAATGACCGTAAAAAAATATAAATCAATATTACAATTTTATTTTATAAAAAAATTATGTTTTGTCGTAAAAACATTAATTTCACGCAATATTTTTCTCTCTCTTCTTTCGCTCCCTTCCTCATCTCTCTCCCTTTCTCCTCCCCCTCTCTCTACCCCCTTTCTCCTCTCCCTTCCGCCATCTCTCTCCCTTTCTCTCTATTTATCTCTCCCTCTCTCTCTCTCCTCTCCTCTCTCCTCCCATCTCTCTTTCTTTCTCTCTCTCCCTCCTCTCTCTCTCTCCCAACTCTCTTCTCCCATCTCATGCTCTCTCTCATGATCCAATGACTCTTGTTTGTTCTATGGTGTGCCTCCAAATACCTCTATTGCTTTATATAATAAGATAGATATATATATATATTATTATTAAAGAGAGAGGAGAGGAGAGCGTGAGGGAGAGAGAGCCAGAGAGAGGGGGGATAGGAAGAGAAAGAGAGAGCGAAAATAATATTTTTACGTCAAATAATAATTTTTTTATATTAATGTATATTTTTTACGATCATTTTGAATACTCATAAGTATATGTTGCAGACATAACCTGTCTTGATGCGGGCTCAACTTGCAGACGCATCGAACACGGGCGAAGCCCGTGTCAAGTCGTCTGCAGGTTGCCCGCCTAGATGCGGCCGAAGACCACCCGAGAGCATCGAGCACGGGTGTAGCCCGTACGAAGATGATCGTATATATATATCCATCAACAAAAATACATTCATGTGTTTTGTTCTTTATTGCCTCGTTGATCACATTGTAAGCATGTAATTAACCTTCATTGAGCAACGTAACTGCGTTAAGATCATCCCGTGTAATGTGTATTGATAATTCATCTTTTATATGACTGGATAGGTTATTGAAATCATTGAATGATTCATTGATGGGTAGTAGATCAAAATTTTTAATTGAACGTTTATGTTGCTTCAGGATATCATTGAGGCTATGAAGTAATTTATTCATAATGTAGAACTCGCTAGTCGTGCTAAAACTTGGAAAATCTTCGATCATGCTTGCATAATTTTCATCCCAAATACTTCTAACATCGGTTGGTTCACAAAAGATCAATATAGTAGCGAACATTCTTCTCAACGTGGATGGCATTCTGAATACTCGAGCCTCAAGTAGATATTCTTAAATACTGTTATCATTTTCAAGCAAACCATAGTTCTATGCAGCATTCTTAAAAGTGACGCAATGCGTGCCGTTGACAGTTAATAGTGCATCGAATGACTTTGGACCTGGTACGTGATTTAGAAGCATGCACAAATAGTATATTTCGCTATCAGCAAGCGGTACTGAATAAATCCTACCAATCACTCTTCGATTTCTGATCCGCTTCCTCCAAATTTTTTGTTATTTGAACTATCGATAATATTTTGAAAAATATCGGTACAAATGGAGGTTTTGCTCTCTATTAGCTATAAACACTAAAAAACTCGGTCAACATTATTTTGGAATTGCGGTCATCCATTAATATCGATGAAATTGACCGTTCACTCAAAAATTGTATATGATGTTTATTAGGTAGATGTATTTGTAATCGATCCACCGATGGATATATTTGACTCATTTAGAACTTGAACGTTCTTCATAATGATTCAGGAGGGCACAACCATCTGTCGTCAACATAATTGTTTATTTCATCTTGATTAGCACCAGGACGGACTTCAAAAGCGACATGATTGGGTCCTTTATATATGTATTTGCATAAATATTTGATGTTATTTATACTGCTGCATATCTCGACATTTAGATGATAATCATATTTTAAAAACAACCATGAATTATATGGAACAACACATCTATTATCAACATTGAAAGCTGCATTTCTGCCTAAAGTAATGTTTATGTTATCATTCCTTCTTCGATACACTGGGTAAGCATCATTCCCTTGTATTTTCGCATCTGCATACTGTTTAGGAAAACTTTTAATACAGATATGATTCTTCATATATTGTGCATTTGGTTTGCAAGGCCCACATGGCCCGTGAATCATGTGTTTTATTACAGAGTCGTACAATGCAGGTTCCTGGTCTCTATAAGATATCTCAGCTCGTACAACTGAATTGTATTCATCAGGGGAGGTTAATTTGTCTGTCGGATCCAATAACACCAACATATGAACACATGGTAATCCCATTTTGTGAAATTCGATGACATGAACATGTCCGACCACCTTTCCTAACACACCCCTATGGAATATATCTTTCTTGAGGAAGTTGTCATCGTTGATGCCGACGAATACATCATCGTTGTTGAAGAAGACTGCAGTCGCGGATAAGGAGAAGGTCGCTGCCAACGCAACATGAAATCATACTTCTGATTCCATTTTTCTCCTCCACTAGGAAATACCACTTGCTCAGCCAAAAATATGCTCGGAAACCTACTCCAGTCATTTTTCTGTTGTTGAAGAACCTTCTTCCAAGCCGTGAAAAAAAATGCAAAACTGTTTTCTGAACACTCATCCAGAATTTGCCGAATAGCTTCAAAAGGACATAGAGATTCCTAGGGCATCAATTACTTTATTAGAGTTTCTTTTTCGGAAAATCTCATCTAGCACAACAACATACCCAAGTGAAGCCGTAACAAAATAGGGCCATAATTGAACTCTCATCCAAAACAACTCTATTTAAGTAAAAACAAAACAGACAGAAAACACTAATTAGCTAATAAAGTACTAAAGAGTAAAAAAAACTCATAGAAGATTTCTCTGTTTGTGCAAAGTAATAATTTGATTTCATAAGTCATAAATCACAATCAATGGTAGAGATTTGTGTGCACAAACAGCAAGCTGCAGTTTTCTAAAGTTGTGTATCACACAGACCACTATGTTTTATATTAAAGTTGTGATGGATCATTTGTAGAATTTAAGGCAATCATTATTGAAACTCTAATAAATTAATTAAACAATAATAGAATAAATGCTAATAAAGCACAGACAACTTCCAGGCAAGTTGTAATTTTTAAAAACCGCAAGTTGCTATTTTTCAAAAATACAAATTATTGTTTCATTGAAATCGCATACTAACAGTTTTTTTAAAAACGCAAGCTTTGCAATTTCAAACTGCCTCGCTAATTTACCACTCACTACAACAAAAATGTCATTTAGGAACGAAAATTAATAAGGCACTATAATTTGTTGTCAATTAGGAACAAATTTAGCTAGGTATAATACTTATATGCTTTGATACACAATTATCAAAGAAATAATTTTGTTGAAGATTTAGAATCAAATAATTTTATTACAAAATATCCCTAGTTGATTTCAAAGGAAATATTTTGTATTTAATATTTGTTGGTAATTAGTCCTCCCCCCCACCCAAAATAAATGGAGGGAAAACAAAAAATCTCCCCCCAAATGTTAATTTTTTTTCTCCCTACCTTTTATAATCCCTACCCGAAATTTCACCTCATTCCATTGTTTCGATCTCCAGCACTTAGCTCCACCGCTTTAGGTCGCCCTCCCGTCGCCCTCCCGTCCCGACCTGAAATTTCTCCCCGTCGGCCAGTTGCTCCCGTCGGCTAGTTGCTCCCGTCGGTAAGCTGCTCCGTCTGCCAACTGCTCCGATTTCCCTAATCGTGCGTGATCCTTCCGTCGTCCTCTACCGTAAGTGTGAATCGAGGTGTTCTCGTTGCTCTGATGCTTGGATTTCATCGAGGTGGTCCAGCTTCCCGTTTTCTTCTTTGGGATTCTTTCTTCTTTGACCGATTATAGGGTAAACACTAAACCCGGATTACTTTGCATTTTTTAGTTTGTGCCTATAAGATTTTTTTTAGGGGTTTTCTTGATGATTTCGGGCAAAATGGTATATGTAAATATGATGTATTGGAAAGAATTTTTCAAAGTTTTTATGGATTTTAACCGATGACCCTTATTCATCCCTGGTCTCTTAATGATATCCATTTTCCAATCCTAATTGTATAAACTGGGAATCAAACTCTTAGCAATTTCCATCTGTTGATTGGACCATTACAAAACCACGATCTATCTATTTTTCTCATGTTCTGATATTTAGACCAAGAGATCCTTTTAGGAGAATTTCACTCATGTTAAATTAGGGTTGCATATGTAAGAAGGCTAACTGCGCTTCTTCGTTTTTATACTACTTTTCATTAAGAATCTAGCACTTCTCACTGTAGTCAATATCTGAGAATATGTATCATGGCTGCTCAATTCATGCATCTGCTTTTTTCTGCATCAACTGCTTCATCAAAGCTGGGAATATTCAGCTTAGGCTCCGTTTGGCACTTCGGTGGCATTCATGAATGTGGTGGTTATGAACCGTCGTTCGTGAATGCCCGACCTCACCTAAGAATATTCATCCACTTTTATGTTCAAAACTGTTTTCTTTTCTTGGTGGTGGTCAGAACCATTGTCTTGCCAAACATGCATTCTATGACGGTGATGATTTTGTCCAAACTCACCGGAGCAAAAACACTGCGTCAAACGGAGTCTTAATCTTTAACTCAAAAAGTATAGACACTTTTTTGTATTATAATATTCTCTTTCAAGAAGTCTTCAAGCCCTCACATCTATTCTAATCTTGCATTGCCTGATTCCCGAGTCATTTATTGTGGGATTAGATATCGATCAATAATTTTCTATGAGAAACAATTCTCTAAATACCATGTTTTTGTCTATATCATGCATGAACACACCCAGTGCTCTAAAACACAATCCAACATTAGCATTTTTGTTTGATGACACACCAGCAATTAAGAGTCAAGAAGAGATAAGGAGCTTTTTAAGTATTCTTAGAACGGGCAACATACAAATATGTATCCCTTCTTTATGGAATATCTGTCTTGATGATGAACTTGCATCCTATTAGGTACAGTCGACATTTCTGCACAACCATGATATTGACTAATAATTCCTCCTCATATGTGATAAAACTGCATTCTTCCTTCTCAAATCTTTACTAAAATATGCAATGAGGTGATTCATTTGTAATAAAACCGCTCTCACTCCCTTGTCCGAAGCATCAGTTTCTATGATGAACTCGCCCTTAAAATTAAGCAAAGCAACTGGAGGCTTACTGAATAACTCTTTTAATCTTTCAAAAGCTGTTATGCCAATGAGTGCCTCTTGAATTTACTAAGCCTCTGTTTTACACGGTGGTGGCAGTCAGTGAACATGAGGGTTAAATTGTCATTCGTTAACACCCGCCTAAGGAACTTCATCCACTCTTATATTTAAATGGTTGAAGTTTATTAGGTGATCCTTAACGAATGACGATTTAACCCATGCGTTTACGACCTCCACCACCGTACCAAACGGAGCCTAAATCTTTTTTTGGTAAATTATTTCCTTACATTAGAGAATTTAATTGAAAACATATGTCTCCAAAGCGCCTGCCACTCCATTTAATTTCATTACTTATTCCATTTCATTGCTCCAATCAATTTACTCGAAAGCATATGCCTCCAAAGCACCCACAATTCTAATAAAGTGTTGTCTGTTTTTATTTTTCCCTTGCTTTTGTTTAACTTGTTAGATTTGACATTGAGTGTCAAATCTTATTACCAGGTAGTTATTATTTGAATGATCACATCTCTTTATTAAAATTTAACTTGCAACCTTTCATCGGAGTTGTCCAATGCATGCATCATCCTATTCAAATAAACTGAACTATTACATGAAACTATTACTCTAGAGTTCAAAGTGAACTAAAATACAAATATATGGCTAACTTATAAAATAAATCATATATTCAAAACTAAGCTAACAAATTGGTACCTATGTCTTTAAAAATGATACTAAATGAATTGAATAATACTTGAAGTTTTATGTGTGCTTTAATTGAAGTTGATGAGTTGTATAAGTGTTTATAATAAATATATATGTACTGAATAATAATTTTGTATGTTGTTTTTACAGAATAAAAATCATGCATCCAGATAGGGGATGGATTAAAAATCGTGTTTGTCCTGGAGGATATGATATTACAGATGAGTACAGAATGGGGGTGAAGGGATTCATAGAATTATGCCAACAATATCCAGGATATATGGATCAAGGAAAAATTCGATGCCCATGTTGTGATTGTAGGAGCTTGAAATTTATTGTGCCCGATATGGTTAATTTTCATCTTATCTCTAGAGGCTTTGAATGTGATTATATTAATTGGGTTAGACAAGGGGAACCACATTGGGATGAACCATCAACTAAAGCCTCTGCTATTCGTATGCAGGATCAGATTGTGCTTGAGCAGAGATTCACTGAAGAACAACAAAATTCTTTGAGGGATATGGTTGTTGATGTCGCCGGTCCTGAATTTGATTGGAATACTAGAGATGAGCCACAAAATCCAAACCCAAAGGCACAAAATTTCTTTGACATGAAGGATGTTGTTGATAGTCATCTTTGGCCTGGTTGCGAGAATTACTCAGTATTGTCAGCATTGACAGAACTCTTAAACATCAAGTCTGAGTCAAATTTAAGCGTGAGATATTTTAATCAATTTTTAAAGGCATTTGGTCGAATGTTGCCTAAGGGACATAAGTTACCTGATAGCTTTTATTTATGCAAGAAAATGGTTGCTCCACTAGGTCTTGGACTTCAAAAGATCGATGCATGCGAAAATGATTGTATGTTGTATTGGAAGTGTGATGAAGTGTTACAAGAATGTCGGATATGTCACCATCCTAGGTTTAAGCCTAGGAATAAATGTGGGAAAAAAAGCGTAAACCTATACCATTTAAACAGTTGAGTTATTTACCACTTACGCCAAGGTTACAAAGATTGTATATGTCTAAAGTCACTGTAGAACATATGAGATGGCACAAGGAAAACATTAGTGAGGAGGGAAAATTATGCCATCCGAGGGACGGTGATGCTTGGAAGCACTTTGATCGAACTGAATCTGTATTTTCAGCCGAGCCATGAAATGTTAGACTTGGGCTTTCAACTGATGGTTTTAATCCACATAATCAAGGATCTAAACCTTATTCTTGTTGGCCGGTTATTCTCACACCTTACAATTTACCTCCATGGATATGTATGGATAGATCTTATTTGTTTCTTACCCTACTCGTGCCGGGTCCAAAGAGTCCAGGTAATAGTTTGAATGTATATTTACAACCTTTAATAGATGAGTTGAATACACTATGGAGTTTTGGGGTTGAGACTTATGACATCTCTACAAAATAAATTTTTTTGATGAGAGCAGCACTAATGTGGACCATCAGTGACTTTCCTGCATATGGAATGTTGTCAGGTTGGAGTACACATGGTAAACTAGCATGTCCATATTGCATGAATCGTATCAAGTCATTTAGACTTAAACATGGTAGGAAACCATGTTTTTTTGATTGTCATCGTTTATTTTTGCCGTTAGATCATCCTTATAGATATCAAAAAGACATCTTCACTAAGGGAAGGATTGAGACAGATACACCTCTCATTCACTTAACGGGTCATGAGCTCGAGACAATAGTTGCATCCTTACCATACATTGATTTTGGTAAGACAAAGGACAAGTATAGATTGGAAGGGTTTGGTGAATCTCATAATTGGTTGAAAAGAAGTATTTTTTGGGACTTGCCATATTGGAAAACAAATTTAATACGTCATAATCTTGATGTAATGCACATTGAAAAAAATGTGTTTGATAATGTATTCAACACTATTATGGATGTAAAAGGTAAGACCAAAGATAATTCTAAAGCTCGTCTAGACCTACAGAATATATGTAAGCGTCGAGATCTTGAGCTTAAGGAGGTGAATGGGAAATATTTTAAACCTAAGGCAAGTTATGCATTATCTAAGGATGAAAGAGAAATTGTTTTGAGGTGGATAAAAAACTTGAGACTTCCTGATGGGTATGCATCCAAATTGGGTAGCTGTGTTAATTTGGATGATTGTAGTATGTATGGAATGAAGAGTCATGACTGTCATGTTTTTATGGAGAGATTGCTTCCTCTTGCATTTCGAGATTTATTACCAGAATTTATATGGAATGGCTTAACTGAATTAAGCCAATTTTTTAGAGACCTGTGTTCAACTATTCTGTATGTATCAAATATGAAAAAAATGGAGGAGAACATAGTCATAATATTATGCAAGCTTGAGAAGATATTTCCTCCAGCTTTTTTTGATTCAATGGAGCATTTGCCAATACATTTGGCATATGAAGCAAGGGTTGGTGGGCCTGTTCAGTATCGATGGATGTATCCTTTTGAGAGGTAAAATCATTGAACCTATTTTTTTATATTATATATATGTGTATATTAATTTTATATCCACAGGTGCTTGAACACATTGAAACGTAAGGTAAAGAACAAAGTACATATAGAAGGATCAATTATTGAAGCTTACTTGATCGAAGAAACTTCAACCTTTTGCTCTCATTTCTTTTCTTCTAACGTGGAAACAAGATCTACAATTTTTGGGCGTAATGATAATATAATCAATCAAGTTGAACCATCTAGTCGCATATCTGTGTTTAATTCTTCCAGTAGACTCTTTAGCCCAAAAGATCACAAGCGCATTTTAACTTCAAGTGAAAAGGCCGCATGCACAATCTACATTATGTTGAATTGTCCAGAGATAGCCGAATATGTTGAGTAAGTAAAATCATAATTAATATTTCTTAATTACATTTATTGTTATTCAAAAGTGGTCATAAAGTATACTTTACAGGCTTTATGATGTTAAAAAACGAGCTCAAATACCGAATCTAACTCCTAAGGCATTAGGAGTTATGCGTGATAAAGAGTTTGCCAAATGGTTTGAAGAATATGTAAGTTGATATATTATTATAAGTTATGTGATTATTTACGATATATTGCTCGTGCTAAGATCAAAAAGTCATTTTTTGCTTAATAGGTTGAGAATCCAGCCAACCAAATAACGGACGATGAAATAAAAGTCTTTGCACGCGGATTTAGTAGCATTGTTAAAACTTGGAATGGGTGTATAGTGAATGGATATAGATTCCACACACTCGAGTACGGTGAAACAAAATCTACAATGAATAGCGGCGTCTGTGTTAATGGAAGTTATCATGATGATTCTAGTGAAGACTATTATGGAGAATTGATGGAAATTCTTGAGCTGAGTTTTTTAGGGTCTGTTGCCAATACTGTAGTGATGTTCAAATGTAAATGGTTTGATACTGAAAAACGGGGAACAAAGGTTCATCCAAGATATAAGATTATTGATATTAATATTGATCATAGCATGGCCGAAGACAACCCCTTTGTGCTTGCTTCCCAATGCCATCAAGTATACTACACACCATATCCTTGGAGAAAGAAAACACTTGATCGTCGTTGGCGCAATGTTTTTAAGGTTAAAGCAAGAAGCACATATGAGATAAATTATACTCACATGCATTATCAACAAACACCATTAGAGGAATTCTACCAAGAAGCGTCAACTACTAATCCAACCCATGTTGTATTAGACGATGTTCCTATTCTAAGCGATATTCATTGTCAAGCAGAAGAAGTAAACCTCGATGAATTACAACAATCAAGGAGGGATGTTGAAAAAAATGGTGATTCTGATGAATTATATGATGTGGACTCATCAGAGGATGAAGACATTTGATATTTTGTGTTTGATCCAAGCTCTCTTATTCTTTTTTGACTTAATTTTCATAAATTTTCATTTGGAGCATATTATTTTGGTAATGTTTGCTGATCTTCTTCCTTTTTGTTAGTATTCATATTTTGTTGATCTTCTGTTTTATGTATACATCAGCTGCATTCAAAGGAAACTTTTTTTTAACAATTTATTCATAATACTGTGTTGTTCACCTATTTTATGTATACATTTTCTGTTATTCTACTTCATCCCATGTAATTCTTCACGCTCCCAGAGCGGCACAACTACTCCAACAGTAATTTTATTCTTTGGCGACCAATAACTATGCAGGAACTCTGAAATCATGAACGATTTTGCCTCTGAACTACTGATTGATAAATAAAATTGCAGCAAGTCACCCAATTTGTCCTTGAATGCTTGTGTAAGTTCTAGATTTGGATGTTTATCTTCCTCTGCGATGAACGTTAGTTGAAATTATATGAATCGGGATATTATTTGGGTTTTAATGCTTGTGTAAGTTCGATCATGTATTTATAGTTTTGTTGCAGTTACTTATCAAATAAATGTGTTTGCATTGCATTGCTAGTAATACTATTTAGGCAATACTAAAGGTTATGATACAAACCTTTTATAACTACTACAATCAAAACTAAATGGTGCAATTACTGATCAAATATTTTTTCTCTAAATGTTGTTATTAATTATTTCCAGCATCTTAAATAAGATTTACACAATTCTTCGAGCATGATGAGGACTAGAGGAAGGGGAGGTAGATTATTATCTAAAAGAATTCGCGAAGATCCTTTTCTGAATCTTTTAATGCAAGATGTGAATCATCACCCATCCTCTGATTCTGACTCACAAAATGATATGGATGAAGAGCACGATATATCAAAAAAGGTGAATGTCGAACAAGTCATATCTGAAGAGGTGAATATTGAACATGTCATATCGGAAGAGGTGAATATTGCTCAACATGATTGCTTGGATCCTCCTTTGGACCAACTAGAGTCAACTAATTCAGATAGCAAAAATGAGGTCGAGCGTGATGAAGCTGGACGAGAGATATTGATCATCGTTGGAAAATGGTAAAATTTTCCCATAAAATTCAATTTTTCCTATTCATACTATTCTAATATATTTTTTATATTTGCAGTTTCATTAGTATAGCTGCACCTAGGTCCATGTTGAACTGTTTAAGAGGTTGGTTCAACGGAGTTTGGCCCACATTTAGTAAAATTCCAGATGATGTAAAACAAAACTTTTTCAATATGTTCAAGGTAAATCCTCCAATTGTTTCTTAATTTATTTGTCAAATTAATGTTCATAACTTCAAATCTTATGATAATTGTAGGAGAAATTTACTTGGCGTGCTCCATCAACAGAACTACAAATCTATAAAATTTGGAAGAGTTATTTTAGTAGAATAATGACTTCAGTGATGAGACGCATCCGAAAAGTTACAAAGTCAAAGTCTGCACCTCCGCCAACATGGATGCGAAAAGAAATCTTTGAAGAATTATGGAGTATATGGGAAGCTGATAAATACAAAAATCTTCAAGCAAATAATCGCAAAAATAGAATCTCTGATAGAGATGGCCTTGGAGTAATTAAAAGTACCGCTGGATCAATTTCCATTCCACATCATGCTTATAGAATGGTAAGTGATTAAACATTTAGACATTGTGATTTTTTATTTGAACTTTTAATATTAGCGTTCAAATTCTTTTATTTCAAATGTTAATGCTTGGTGGGATGTTTATGGTGTTTAAAGGTGATTACGGAGATAGTTAATCATGTTGATTTTAAGACAAACAACTTACCGTGGGATGGGATGATGGTGGCTGTAGGAGAGCTGGATGGGGTAGTTAATAGAATGGAGTAGTTAATCATGTTGATTTAAAGACAAACAACATTAAATTTTGCAGACTGCCGGTATGTCTGGATGAATATTCAGAGAATTTTGGGAAGCTGGAAGTGTGGACTGGGGTTATATTTCGGTCGATGAATGTGTGTCAAACTGCTGGCAAGCACAAAATGAGGTTGTATTGGACCCCTATGAAAGCTGGAAGGGGCTGGTTGTTACTGTATTGAGGTTTGCAGGATAGTGGTGGACTACGGTGGGGGTGGGGGGAGCAAGAGTGGACTAAAATATAATTCCAGCAGCTGGAGGCGGCATCGAACCCCTTGGACAATATTCTAGGGGGTGTATGTGGGATGAAGAGGGTGTAATGGGACTGCCGGTTGCTGGTTTAAGGTTGGGAGTCAGTTGGAGGGTGGTTCCTCGAGAGGAATGCTGTTTGGTTCCTCGAGGAACAAAATAGTATTTAAATAGTTCAAACTGTAGTATGACAAAATATTCACCTAGTTCGCTAGTGACTATGAAAGCAAGAGGCAAAGAAGAGAACAAAATAGTATTTAATTACTTGACGAGGTGGTTGTCTTACTTTGTGGATGTCCCCCTATACATCCAGGAGTGTAAATGAACCCTCCCTCCTGAAAAAAGTGTCGTGCGAATTTGGGTAAGGGGGGTGAGGCAGATAAATCTTCAAATGAGCAACTCTCACGATATGTGAAGTGTCTTCAACCTCTTCCAATGAGATCATATTTATAGGCGAAGGAAATAGGGTACCCTGCCATCAGAAGGTAGATCTTAACCCATGCGAGATCAATGCGAGCTCGATGAGTTGACCAGACAAGATATGCAAGTTGATCAGTTGAGGTGATCAAGTTGATCTCTTGAGGTCAGTGATGTGACTTGACGAGATCCTGAGGTGATCCGACCAGGTGAACAGACGATGCCGGCTAGCTGATCTGCTCAGGTCGACGAGGTTACCCGACAAGGACGACGAGCTGATTTGTTGTTCATATCCTACTCATATTATATTTTTGATCTAGCAGTATACTGCTCATACACAAGTCATAAGAGATGAGTGCCACAAATATATACATTATTCAAAGAAATATCACACTCCCATAGTAAATCCAGCATCAGTTCAACCATACAAATTTATCTTCTGAAACAAGAACTAAGATCAAGAATTCTCAAAAGAAACATCAGAGGAAACAAACAATAATATAATTATAATTCATGATATTTTACATCAAAAGTGGTACAGTTCAATATATAGGCCTGTGAAAAAAGTAGGTTGAGGGAAAAAATAAAACAACCAGAAGACTGGCTGTCAAAAGCAAGCTGAGAGTATCAGCTGCCTAACCCAAAACCTTGCAGAACTATTTTGTTCCTCGAGGGGAATGCAGTGGTAGTGTGATAGTGGGTGATTGTTTTGACATTTATGGGGTGGTGGGGGTGATGGTTGGCCGGAGGTGAGCGCTTGAGGTGGTGGTGGTGGCACGGATAAAAAAACGGCTGCAGACCGCGCCAATGCTAGTTGTATATGCGTTTTCTTATTTTGGTTTTAAATATTGAGACGTTCATTCTTAGAAAGCGACACCAATAATCAATCTATAACAACACTCATTTACAAGCATTGCAAAATGATAAATCTATCCCCACGCTTTTTAAAACGTCGCAAAAAAAACGTGGCGATATATATCTCTTGCAGTGTTAGGAAGACTGGAAATGGTGGCGGGGCTGCTGAAGGTTCAGCAAGTGTTGGAAACAGCCCAAGGGGAGTGGTGATGTATGGGATAGGGATAAAAAAGAGGGCAACAACACTATGAACATTGGGAAAATAAAAGAGAAGATAATACTAGAAGTCGACATCTAAGTTCACGGAGTTGGAATGAATTAGTTTCTTTTTGGAAGCTTTAACATGTTTGCACTTTTTCACTAATTTGTATATATTCTTGTTTTCTCCACCAATTAATCATCATATATGCTAAATACAATGCAAGCTCAAGCTAATGCAGGGTTACCCGTTCCTCATGAAAATGTTTTCAACAGAACTCATAGAACCAATAAAGGACAAGGACCATTTGTCGATAAGAAATCAAAGAAAACATTTGTAAGTATTTCTTTTTCATTGTTAGTTTTTAATAGATATGCTAATATCTTATTTATTAATGTCATTATTAATTATAATTTTTAATTTTTTTAGGAATCTTACACCCTGAAGTTAAATGAGAAGCAATCTCAAAGTAATGATACAAAGATATTGCCTTCTACCAATGCTTCTTCCACATATTATGCGGATTTATGGATTGAGGCTTCCGGTGGTCTTAAAAATGGTCGTTGCTATGGATTTGGCAATTCATACAATGAGAGTGTCATCTATAGTACTAGCTCAAGAACTAATGCCCAAAATGTAATTGAGAAGTATAAGGACCGTGTTGAAGAATTAGAGAAACTTCAAATGGAGATGAACAATAGTTTTGAACAAAGAGTTGATAATGTTGTTAAAGATATTGTTAAAAATGTTGTTTCTACTGCCTTAGAGGTTCATGGAATTTATCAAGGTTATCACTTTTCTCCTGGACATTACTCTTCTCCTGGATCACATACTTCTAGTCAATTCTCCGCTCCAGGATCTGGTTATTTTTCAGCTCCAATTCCAGGCTACTATGCAACTCCCAACTATTTTCGAATACCAAGTCATCATCCACAAGCTCAATATCAAGCTCCAAATCAAGATTCTTCTCCAGTTCAACGTCAATCTTCTGACAACGGTCATTGTCCGGATCAGCTGATTCCACGCTTATAGTTGTCACATTTTGTTTTGTTTAAAATTTTGTCATATGTTGTCATATTTTGGTGGACTTATTTTTGATCATGTGTTGCGATTTGGCTATGTATCTAAATTGGTTATGTATCAAAGTTGTTGGTATGCCAATTTTTGGGTGTGTGTGTGTGTGTGTGTGTATATCAATGACATGTTATGTATGACATTTGATCATATTTATGGTAAATTTATATTGGTTGTTTTGTTGGATGTATTATTATTAAATAATTGAATAATTGTGTAATAGAAAAATATTAATTTTAATTATTGCTAAATATACGAAAACAACAAATTATCATTAATTCATCATACAAAAATTTATTATCCAATAATTTTTTTTAGTATTTGACATTTATTAGCAACAAAATTTGTAACAATTTTATTGCTAGCTAATATTAGGATCGAAATCATTTGATGATGATTAACTTCAAATTTTTTGGTACATAATATTTCTTGTTGATTTAGATAGAAATAAATTTGTTGATGATTACTTGTTGTTGATTAGCAAGGAAATTCACCCTTACTAAATTTAACTAGGCTCAAATTGGCCATGAATTGGTTTTGTTGCTAAATTCATTCCTAATCTATATTCGCAACAAATTTCATCATTTAGCAAGGAATTCTTCACCTTGCTATTTGATGCTTTTGTTGTAGTGACTAGTCTCCGACATCAACCTCAGAATACTTATTATTAAGAACACATATTATTTTTGAAGGCAGAGAAAGTAATGAGAAAAAATAAACTAAATACCTTCTTCAATTCACTCTGGGAGAAGAAGGTTCTTGATAAAAAACTAGCATGATAGTCGTAAATGTCAAACTCTTTGTCAACTATTTGTTTTCAGCCTCTTGTCTCTCCTGCATCACATCCAAAAAATGATGGAACAAATTGAGCCTCAGTGTAACGTCTCATTTTGTGTCAGACCCCTCACATGTGTTCTAAGTCAAGAAAATTGACTCAGGTTTGGGGGCGTCGAGTGCGTTGAGAGGACTCAACGCACTCGACGCCATTTAACTTAGAAAGTTTCTGGTGGTTAAGGTGTCGAGAGCATTGAGTGGACTCAACGCTCTCGACGTCATTTAACTTAGAAAGTTTCTGGCGGTTAAGGCGTGGAGAGCGTTGAGTGCTCAACACCACTCAACTCCATAGGCTGAGGATTATTCCTCGAACCCCGAAATTCGTCGACCATCGATTTGTCGAACTCACGTAATTCGTCGAACGCCGAAATCTGTCAATCACTGATTCGGCGAACTCAGGTAGTTCGTCGAATGCCGAAAGTCATCAAGCGCTGATTCGTTGAACTCAGCTAAATTCGTCGAGCGCTGATTTGTCGAACTCAGGAAAATTCGTCGAACGCTGAAATCCGTCAATCACTGATTCGTCGAACTCAGGTAATTCATCGAACGTCGAAAGTCGCCAGGCGCTGATTTGTCGAACTCAGCTAAATTCGTCGAGCGCCCATTCATCAAACTCAGGTAAATTCGTCGAAGGCTAAAGTCATCAAGCGCCGATTCGTCAAACTCAAGAAAATTCGTCGAACTCAGGTAAATTCGTTGAACGCTAAAATTCGTCGAGCGCTGATTTGTCAAACTCAGAAAATTCGTCGAACGCCAAATTTGTCGAGCGCCATTCATCGAACTGGGCTAAAATTCGTCGAACGCCATTTAACTTAGATAAATTTTGCCTTAGGCAAATTTTCGGCCTTGTTTGCTGCTAAACCAGATTTTTGGGAATTGCACCAAATCGACTTAAATGGGCCGCACCCTTTCAAAATGACTCATTTAAAGTAATATTAGGCGATCCAATGTCAGGCCGACACATGGCTATGCAGTTACCCTAAAAGGGACATGCGAAAAACACTAGCCTTCTTTTTATCACTTTGCCGAGCAGTTGTCATCTGCCATGCCCGACGAAATAGTGAAGTCGACAAAGTCGATTTCTGGAAGAAAATCCTCTCTTCCTCTCTTTCCCGTGAAGAATGAACACCAATGAGTCAGAAGAAGATGTCGCAAAGAAGGGTGACAAGATTCATGACAGGAAACCTAGGAAACGCCGGAACCGAGGTGAGCTTCCTACCCTCGGCCTTGGTGCTAGATCTCTAGTTATTCCTAGGAGAGATATCGACTCAAAAGAGTCTTGATTTGTGAGAAGAATTACTCCTAGGAGAAGGCCATGCTATGGTTTGTACCATAAAGATAAGATGTCTTCGACCACTCATTCCTTCCATGAGAAGATAGAGGCTTGGTTTTGTGAAGAAAGTTGGCCTTTTGAGGGTGAACAAGGGAGGAGGAATTCTGAAGGAGACGTGGGAATATTGGTTGGAGGAGGAACACGAACCGATGTTGTTCGTCTCGCTTTAAGATGCGTGCAAAAATCTGTTTTCTGCGCGCAGCGATCTTCGAGGCCGTTTTCGGACACGATGCGGCCAGATCTGGGTTTTCGGCTAAACACGAAAGTCATAGCTTGCGAAAATACCTTTCCAACGCAGGGTATACACCTTCACCGGATTCATGTAGCCTCGGGAATCCCCGACCGGAGTTGCTATACAGTAAACTTTCCTGCACAAATAATTCTCGGGTTTTGTGTTGAGTAGGCTTTGAATTTGGTATGGAGAGTCTGTAGTACAACAATGCTAACGTCTTGGTAAATTTAATGTATAAGTAATGGTGACAAAATATTGTTAATGGCATTTGTTGGATAGATCCATAACAAACACATGGTGTAGTAAACGAATGAGTTGATGAGTTAAGATGGTATAGATGAATTAAATATGTGAACCAACAAGAACATACATGATAATGGTAATGCGTTGAATAATGATGAAATTGGCTTGAAATTGTTGTACATAGTTGGTAGTGATTGTTATGAACAAATGGTTGTTGATATTTAGTGGATAGATCCATGTGTGCACGAATGGTTTGAACTTGGTAGAAGATTGTAACCAGTTGATGTTAAAGTTATGTGATCATAGTCTATATGTAATTAAGTTAATCAAATGGTTGATGGATATGTGAAGTACCATTGTGTTGGTGATGAACCATTAAAGCGCTTTGGGGCACAAGATTGTGAATGGGTGTAAGTGCGGGTATTTGACCGCACTGGATTGGTATTGATGAAAAGAGACATACGTGGGCGGTTGGCCTTAGTTCTTTGGTGGTTTGTCCACAGAGGCACCTTCCATGCCACGATGATATGACATTGCATGTGGTGTGAGTCGACACGCGGTGTCGTAATCCTGGGTTAAGGATAGTATGGTAGGTTTACGGGCTCGTCAGTGGTCACACTGACGGAAGTTGACAGTTAGACTTGCACGGTTGGGCCTTGATCCTCTGTGCTTACTTCCCGAAGGCACCCTCCGTGCTAGTGGACGGTTGGCCTTGGTCCTTTGGTGATTTGTTCACAGAGGCACCTTCTGTGCCATGAAGATAGGCCAGTTGGGTTGGGCTCTTATTGCACATCTACCCGAGACCCCTTTTGAACCGTAGTACGCATGTGAGATCCAATGTTGTGTTCTTAGCATTCTGGCATATAGATGCCTATGCTTGGTAGTGTGGATGCATGCATAGTAGTGGATAAGCCCGCTCCACTGTCACCGTCTGACCACGACGGTTGACGCGTTACTGAGAGGTTAGCTACCTGCTCGAAAAGTGGGAACTATAAGTCTGTGTCGACATAGCGGTTGCATGTGCGTGATCATGGGTGAGTTATTGTATTGCATTCATGTCATTGCATTACATTGCATACACAAGATCCTCATCGTCTAAGTTTGTATGGGCACTCTTATACGATGAGTTACTTTACTGCTGAGCCAATCCTCAACTATATGTCTGTATGGTCATTCATATAAGTTGAGTTACCTTCTGTTATAGTCCTATATTTTCATACTGTTGTACATGGTAGAACTGCTAGAGTAGATTGCTTACTTGTTCTTTATACTGCTGATATACATTGATATTGCTCACTTTTTTACCACTTTTTTGTACTACTACTTTTTATATATATTGTTCTTGTCCTTTTATCCGCCCAGTGCAGAGGAGTTGTCGGGGGAGCGGATGTGAAGCCACTTAGTCTTTATGACTAACGGTTGCTACGTCTTACTTTTTAGGAGGGAACTCGCAGATAGAGCAGCATAGCAGGTTATGCAGCAGGACAACCAGGCTAGGACGACATGGCTTGAAGGGACGGTGCTGTCTCTACCGTCGGTGACTGATGTGAGTTAGAGAGACTCATTTTGTACACGCACTCTGATGTTATAGAAGCTTGTTGTTGCTTCTTTTATTTGATGAACTTATGGACTATTTACTTATATGTGGATTTGACTTCTGTTTATATTCTTGGTTGGGTTGATAATATTTGATATTGATTATAGCCGATAGAATAGGCGTCTTGTAGTACAGGTTAGCCGTAACTCTAACGCTACCGCAAGACAGCTGTTCTGGACATAAGACTCCCCTCGTGCCGTGTTTTGTGTTCCGGGAGGGGGGGGGGGGGGTACAAATGGTATCAGATTGTTACAGTCCTGAACTAAAGAAGTCATTCAACATTGGTGCCACCCTCATTCAATTAGTCAGTTTGGGGACAAACTGACTTATCGGAAGCAGTGGTGTGCTCATATGTAATTCACACTAAGTATGTCCAATTTTGACCCTACGATTATCCTACCTGACCTTAGGTTCGTACCTTTATACGTCGATCTCCTAAATTTTGGATGATCCCAGGTACGTAAAAACTGTTGTATAAAGTCTTGCAAGACCCCTTAGGGCAAGCACTTTTGTTTATATCGGATTTTGATCTAGCAGAGATAGTAGACATCGCAGATTCCTAGGACAACCACTTTTGTTTATAGCGGACTCGAGCTTGGTAGGGATAATAGATATGGTAAAGTGGTTGGAAGTGGATCTTTTGGATGTTCAGACAAGCATTAAGAGACCCGCTGAAGGAGTAATGGAAAAAGGACCCAGCTTTAGGACGAGGACTATGAGGAAGAAATTCACACGTTATAAGCATTCATCCTTAGTTTGCCTAAGTTTGTTCTAGGAATCTAGTTTTAGCCTTTACAATTTGATACTTGGATGTAATGGCTCGTGAGAAACCGACCTACACTCTATTCGATACTGGTGCCACACACTCGTTTATGTCGGCGGACTTTGTTAAAAGCCTAGAAGGAGTGCAATACTTCATCGGTATTGCTCGGAGAGTACGCCTCCCAAACGACTCTGACATGACTACAACTGCAGAGTGAGAATTGGAGATACTTATTGGGGGAAGGATCTTTGATACCCCTGTCATAGTTTTGAGGATGCCAGAATTCGACTCATTCTGGGGATGACATGGTTGAATTGGCATAACACAAGAATTGACTGCGTGGAAAAATGAATTTACTTAAGACATGGAGACACTGAAGTCATTTTTTAAGGTATAAGATTCGCACCACGTTTGTTATTATCTTCAATTCAGGACTTGAAAGCCTATATAAGTGGGGATAAAGTTTACATGATATGTTTCGAATTGAAAGAGAGGACAATAAATATGAAGTATGTGCGAGTGGTGCGGGATTTTCCCGAGGTATTTCCTGAGAAATTGTCAGGACTACCCCCACATAGAGAGGTGGATTTTTAAATTAAGCTAGTACCGAGTTCCAAGCCCGTCTCTAGGACCCCTTATCGAATGGCCCTGAAGAAACTCATAGAGTTAGAGCTCAGCTGCAAGAACTGGTGGAATCAGGGTTTGTTCGCCCAAGCTCATCACCTTGGGGAGCTGTCCTATTTGTCAAAAAGAAGGATAGAACGCTGTGATTGTGTATCGATTATCGGGAGCTCAATCGACTGACGGTGCAGAAAACCTATTTGCTGCCCCAGATCAACGAGTTGTTCGATCAATTGGTAGGAGAGCATTGGTTATCAAGTTGGATTTGCATTCGGGGTATTCAATGAGGATATAAGAGGAGGACATTAAAATAGCTTTTAGCTCAGGTATGGACTTGTACGAGTTCACCATAATGTCATTGGACTCACAAATGCCCCTTCAGCTTTCACGAGTCTGATGAACAAAGTGTTTGAGCCTATCTAGATATTTGTAATCGTCTTCATCGATGACATTTTGGTCTACTCAAAGACAGAGGAGGAGCATGTCGAACTCTGACCTTGGTGTGAAGAAGCTAAAAGAGCATGCCTTGTTTGCCAAGTTCAGCAAGTGCGAATTCTGGCACCAAGAAGTTTCCTTCTTGGGCCATGTGATCAGTGGGACTGGAATAGCTGTGGATCCGACCAAAGTGCGTGCCGTGAAGGAATGGTTGCCCTTGAAGTCAGCGGCCGATGTACGAGTTTCCTTGAACTTGTCGGGTATTATCACAAGTTTTTAAAAGGATTCTCAAAGATTGCCTTCCTATTACTACTCTAACAAAGAAAGGTGTGACATACGAGCAGACACCCTAGTGTGAAGCTGCGTTCCAAGAACTGAAGGATAGACTTACTACCGCACCCATCCTAGCCCCTCCATCTGGGAAGGAAGGATTTCAAGTCTACACTGATGCGTCGGATCAAGGGATGGGAGCAGTACTGATACAACACGAGATATGATTGCTTATGCTTCGAGACAGCTGAAGAAGCATGAAGTCAACTATCCAGTACATAATCTAGAATTGGGAGCAGTTGTGTTCGTCTTGAAGGTTTGGAGACACTATCTATACTACATCCACTGCGAAATCTTTTCGGACCACAAGAATTTAAAGTACGTTCATACTCAGAAGGAACTGAACCTGAGACAGCGACGGTGGCTAGATTTTTTATGTGATTATGAGTTTACCTTGAACTACTACCCCGGAAAAGCAAATTTCGTAGCTGATGCTTTGAGCAGGAAGGTACCATAATCGAACACTGAGTCCCGATTGATGAGTATGAAATTAGCTCGGATGCTCGAAGAGATGGAGTTTACCCTGGTATAGTATAAGACCTTGCGGTAGTCGTTTGTGATTTGGTCGGTTTCGGGATGATATACCAATGGAGCTTCTGGAGGGGTCTGGCGTTCCAGTAATAGGCGGGGCTGGGTACTCTTTGGGTATTGGTTGCGGCGATTGGCTATAAAGGCTATGCTTGGATATCTTGAGAGAGTGTCAGTCCTCAGTTCGTGGGGTACCAAGATTACGTATGCACGCGGAAGACTATGTGGATGGCTATACATTCCCTATGGCT